>VCJK01001639.1:8216-18594 GCA_024139485.1 Backusella psychrophila | reverse complement strand
CCTTGGTGCTCGTTGATGGCAGTATAGATCAAGACAAATATATCGATACTTTGGCTCAGGACTTTCACCCTTGGTATAAGAAATTGGTAGAGGACACCAACAAGTCCTTTATTTTTCAAGAAGATGGCGCCAGCTGTCATACTGGTGGATGAGGACGCATGATATTAATGGTTTTGAGTACTGGCCCGCCCAAAGTCCCAATCTTAATCTCATTGAGCATATTTGGTGGGCTCTCGAGGAAGATCGGGTACTAATTAAAAATACTGAAGAATTGAAGGAGGTTATAAGGAAGAAGTGGGAGAAAATCAGTGTTGAACTGGCAGAACGTTTGGTGCAGAGTATGAAAGATCGATGCCAGGCTGTAATAGACGCTAAAGGAGGGCATACTAAATATTAAATTTCCAATTTGTTTACAAATTCGTAAAATAATCATGTTGTTCTATCTATGTTCAAAGTTTCAAATGTCCTCATAGCGTATTTATTGAGAAAGAAGCTTTTAAAGTTGAAGTACTTTTTTTGGCATCAATTTAATTTCAAGAGTGGGTGAAATGTTTCTTGTTGTGACTGTATGATGAGGTCGTTATAAGAAGCCCTCGTGATGATAATCAGGGAAATCAAGCCTTTTCCATGTCTGGATGTGATGAGGTTCCTTTGTAAAATGTAGCTAAAAACACCAAGAATAGTTACAAGGAGAAGAAAGACAAGAGTATGACAAACTGGATCAAAAACTTTGATTCTTTTTGTAATTCTTATTTGGAGTTTAAAGGTTTGAGCAAGGCTGAGCCCAGCACCGATGATAAGGCTCCTCTTGCTCTCAAAAATTGCAGCTGTGGAACTGAGAAGAAAGCCGCTAGAGTCAGTCTTTTCTTTTGGAATGGTACTTTTCTTTAAAAAAAATGACACATAGTCTTAAATGGCCATTATATCTCAAAATGCCCGCTTTTTTCATTTTTTTCTTATTTGTTCACATAGTTGTCAAGAGCTGTGAGGTGGTAAAGTATTGCACAACATGTCAAACTTTACCATCTGCATTGATTCAGATGGGTCTTTTCCCTCTCTCTGCGGAAACCCCCAAGACAGCTGTCCATTTCGCTGTTTGCGATATCATGGTAAGATTACGTGATATCTGCAAAGAACCCGGTGAAAAAATTGCTGATTTTTGCAATGCTCAGTACCCTGATTCTGAGGTAAGTCTTTGATGAAAAGATTAAGGATAAATATTTTATATTATTAACCACTTTATGCGCTTACTTTCCATATATAAATATAGCAACTTTTACGCCCTGAACATTGCACCAACATTACCATTATGTACAAAGCAATGAAGCAATTGGTAGAAAACAAGGTCTTTCCTCAGGACAAACTTAAGTGCATTGCCTGCCCTGAGGTAAATAGTTTTTGTTTAAAAAAAAGTATTTTAAAAATGTGCAGTTCATATTTATTTGATTTCATTTGGTTTGGTTTTAGATTGTCAATGGATCACCTGAGGAAGACATACAATACATTGCTAACGATGGCTGTTTCCGTTTGGTTGGAAAGGGACCTATTTTGGATGGCCAAGACCTTGCCGGGCTCAATACAATGTCAGGCTCAAATAAGCTTTGGGTGAAGCGGGAGGAAGTCGACCGCTTCTCCAAAGAAATGAAGAACAAGAATATTACGGTAACGTTGTAACTAGTAGAGATACTCGTCTTTCTTGTAGTCAACAAGAATTCGAATGTCTACTTTGAAGTCCCTCTTCAGCACTTGATAGAGTACCGTAGAGCCTAGACTTTAGTAACACAAACTTTAAAAAAATTGTCAATTTATCTATTCTTTTTACTCTTAACGGGTTCTATACCTGCTTTAACATCATAAGGACACCTTTTGGACCTGTAAATAGGTATCCAAACCACATTTTTATAAGGTATGTATTACAATGAGTACTTTTACTTTTTTGCACGCCGTAGGCTATATACTATATTGAAACTTACCCAGCGCTATTATTACCATTCATAGTCTTGCAACAGTATCTGGATGTAACATTTTCAATATTTTTATATTGACCACACTTTTCATTATAAACGATAGTCATGGTGAGTCTTTCAAGTCCATGAGTTTAGTTGATACTTGCTTATAATTACAGTGATTTAAGGTAAACGTTGTCATTCCCTTGAGTAAAGAAGCTTGGTTTGTATTTCATATTTATATGATAAATAATAATAAAAGAAAGTAATGGGAAAAGAGAGAAAAATAAAATAAAAAGGATCCATTTTCTAATAGGGCAGCATAAATTAATCAAATGGTGGTGTATTTCAAATAATGAAAGTAAATGGTCTCATGACTATAATTGGTTTATTATCTAAAGTGACCTTTTTTTTACGTAAAGTAATAACACTACTTTAATAGTAGCTGTGCACAATCTATATTGGTCATCTTTTAAGAGAATAAAATAAAATAAAAACGGTATTCTCTTCAAAACAAAAAGTAAGCACTTATCTTTGAAGGAGGGCGACAATCAATCATAGTGGGAATAGAAATGTAACAATGAAAAACAAAGTGTCTCGTGGCTATGACTAGTTTATCTTTTTTTTTTTTTTAGGAGAGCAACAATTGATCTGCTTAAACATGCAGAAGCAGACAAAGACAACTAATATCTCATTGGTTTATTATTTGAAAAGGTAGCCTTTTTTGGATAAATCATTTGCATTTATTCATTATGGATTATATTTATTGTATATAAATCTTAATGATCATCCATGAATATTACCGAGTTATCACTCACTCTACGTCTATAGACAGTCTCGGCGTTAATTGATCCTTCAAGTGCTTATATTGAATAATATTACTTGTTTATATGATTTATATAAACCAGTAGAAACTAGAAACACCATTCTCAATCTATATTCATGTCATTAAAATCCAGGTTCAAGTGTAGACTAATATCATTAACAAGTATTACTACTCGTGTGAAGATATCCAAAGATAAATAAATAATACACGTATATTTTTTTTAAAAAAAAATTGACGACCCTATCTCTGTAGAATTACCTTGCGTTTTGTTCTTAGTGTATCAAGAACGATCAGATAGTGCTGATTCACCTTTTACCACAGGTACCTCCAGCTGGCTGGCGCATGAAATTGACAAAGAAGAGTCACAGACGACGTCACCACTAAAAACATCAATTTCAACCCTTTCTGCTGGAAATCAATTTTTTTTCCTTTGCCCCTTACAATAATAAACAAGAGGTAAAAATGGTGGTGGTGGTGAAAAGAATAGGAGCATCAGAATCGATACTTTATAAAGAATGGAAACACACAGAATGCGTTGCTTATAATGTCAATTAAAAAAAAACCATTGTCACGCTTTTTTTTTATCTAGTCATTCGTGATGTCAGCTCAGCAGGACAAAGGCTTTACACACAAACAGTTTGTCGAATCCACCCCACTCCCCGAATCGGTACCCAAGGTGGAGGAAGTTGGCACCACTTCTGCCCCCTTGAAGAGCGCTTCATTTTTTATTGGACAATATTGTAGAGAATATAACGATGATTTTATGCTTTGTAAAAACGAAAACAACGATCCTAAGCACTGTCTTAAGGAAGGTAGAAAGGTCACCCGTTGTGCCATTGATTTGTAGGTGTTTTATATTATTTATATAATTCATTTCGGTGTATTGACGTTTTCTTGTATACATAAAAATTTATTGTGTATAATTAAAAAAAAAAAGGATCACCAAGCTTAGAGAAAACTGTGGAAAGGAATTCGACGCACACTGGCAATGTTTGGAAAAGAACAACCAAGAGCTTTATGCTTGTCGTAAGCCTGAACGTACATTTAATACTTGTGTGTTTGACAAGTTGGTAAGTATTTTATTTCATCATGGATGGCTCGGCCTTTTTTAAAATAATCATTTTGCTTTCTAGGGTTTGAAAAAGAATATTCCTGGCACTCCCGAAGGCCACGAGCAAATCCACAACAAGAAGAACCCTGAAATCTATGTTCCTTTCAAATAAACTTAATAAAATATTTATAAAATGCTTTTGTCTCTAGAATTCGTTTATATAAATCTTTTCATTTTTTTTGTCTTTTGATATGTAGCAAAATGCAGTTTCCTTTTATGGAAGTGTGACGTCTGACTTGAACGGTATACGCGTATGTTTGCTACAAAAATTCCAATTATTTTAGGTTGTTGGTTATTTCCTCTTTTTTTTTGTTGTCATAGAATATAATGTCATCATCGAGTCAGCCTGAGCAAGATCCAAAAACAAAAGCTTTGAATAGCTACAGAAAGAGACTTTTGGAGCATCGTGAGTTGGATGCCAAACTTAAAGAATGTAAGCCTGCTTTTTACTTTATATTTTAATCATAAAACTAACCGACTGCTCATAAACCAGTACGTCTTGGTTTAAGAACCCTTGACACAGAATACGACAAGTCAGAAAACGACATTAAGGCCTTACAAAGTGTTGGACAGGTCATTGGTGAAGTTTTGAAACAGTTGGACGATGAACGATGTAAGTTTTCTATATATATATATATATATATATTTCATAGAATACTGATCAGCAGGTGAATACTAGTTATTGTAAAGAACACAAGCGGACCACGTTATGTAGTTGGATGTCGCAGTACAGTCGATAAAGAGAAATTGAAGCAAGGAGCACGTGTCGCCCTCGATATGACGACTTTAACAATCATGCGCATTTTGCCGCGCGAAGTGGACCCACTTGTATACAACATGTCAATGGAAGATCCAGGAGATATTAGTTTTGCAGGCATTGGTGGTCTTTCGGAACAGATTCGCGAGTTGCGTGAGGTCATTGAATTGCCCTTGATGAACCCCGAACTGTTCTTGCGAGTGGGCATCAAGCCTCCCAAAGGTGTATTGCTTTATGGACCACCCGGTACAGGCAAAACACTGTTGGCAAAGGCAGTGGCCAGCACGCTTGAAGTCAACTTTTTAAAGGTGGTCTCTAGTGCGATTGTGGATAAATATATTGGTGAGAGTGCCCGTTTGATCAGAGAAATGTTTGGTTATGCAAAGGAGCATGAGCCTTGTATTATCTTTATGGATGAAATCGATGCTATTGGTGGCCGTCGTTTCTCAGAAGGTACTTCTGCTGATCGTGAAATCCAGCGTACGCTGATGGAGTTGCTGAATCAAATGGATGGTTTTGACTATCTTGGACAAACAAAACTAATCATGGCAACAAACAGACCAGATACATTAGATCCTGCATTGCTTCGACCCGGTCGTCTCGACAGAAAGATTGAGATTCCTTTACCAAATGAACAGGGTCGCTTGGAGATTATGAAGATTCATGCCGGCAACATTACAAAGCACGGTGATATTGATTACGAGGCTATTGTCAAGCTTTCGGATGGCTTCAACGGTGCTGATTTAAGAAATGTGTGTACAGAATCTGGCATGTTTGCTATTAGAGAAGAACGTGATTATTGTGTTCAGGAAGACTTTATGAAGGCTGTAAGAAAGGTGGCAGATGCAAAGAAGTTGGAAACAAAGATGGATTATGAAAAGATATAATGAATGAATGAATAAATAAATAAATAAATATATTATTATCAAAACAAGACATCTCTTTATTATTATTGTAATCGATCTCTAAGGCGACGTGCCTTTCTAATTGCATTTGAATCACTAGGGCAGCCTGACTGTAATCGCCATAGCATAAACCGATAAGTCAACCAAGAGACCTCCAACATGGCATAGCCCATGCCAATCTCCAGAATGCCAATGCCCCAGCCTGAAAAGAAGGCCCTCCATCCACCCTCATCACGCCAAGTCCTGATGATGCAATCAAAGAAGCCTGTATATGTTGTATTGACCCGTAGCACGCCGCTATCCTGCACCATCAGCTTGAATATGATTGTATCAATGGGGTAACTCAGTATTCGAGCAGTGATGCTGCTAATCACCCCGCAGGCCAATTCCGGATAGAATGTGTTGAGCATACTTTCCTTTTCTTTTCGTTTTTTGGACGATTCTAGTGATGAGTTGGTAAAAACTTTGTACAAGTGGTGATAGAGGTAAATCAGTATTTTCTCTGTAATGAAATTAGTGATGCATGAAGGTAAGAATGCTGGAGTGATATTCCACTTGAAACTCGCAAGTTTCCAAAACTGTGATAAATCCTGACGGTATATTCTCAAGAAATCGCGATAGTTGTGTATCACAATTCTTGTGTTTGCTGTGTTTGACTGTATTCGGAGAATGAGTGCATTCTTATAAAGCGGGAAGAGTGGGATGTTGGATGCAAAAGTGAGGCCCTTTCCAATCAGCATTGCAAGATAGTACAACGGCCTACCCACCTTGTTTGCTTCAGGAAGTACTATATTCATCAACTGGCCAATCATCGACTCGTAAACTGCACTGAGCGATTGTCCAAGTAATCCAAGCCCAAATCCAGGATATAATGCACGAATCCCATTGCCACGGCGATAACTCTCCAAAATTTTGCGTGCTCCATAAATAGGCGTATCCTTTCTAAAACTGTAAAGCATAGGTACTGCTTGCAGGCGATGTCGTGCAGCCACAATAGGAAAGCAAAGCGAATAATTGGCAACCATGGTTGTAATTGCTAAACCAACGCCGGTGATATTTTCTTGATCTTCTATTCAAGTCAATCGCCTTTTTTCATTACTACATTTTGCTCCATTTGCTACTTGACTAGTAGTCATTGCTTCTCATCTATGACTATAAAAGTAACTATACCTCTACGATCGACTGGCACACGCGACAGGCTTACTGTAGACACAATGTCTCTTTCCGCACGAGAAATAGAATTGGACAATCTCCTGATTGCGTTGATTTCGTCTTGTTCTTCTTGCTGACTATCCAAACTAGAGCGAGCCTGAATGGTGCTTCCTAATGACAATAGTCCAAGATATGCACTCAAGGTCATTTTTGATATTCTATTAGTAACAAGTGGAAAGAGCGAGGTTGAGACGCCGAAACAAAAACAATTTGTAGAAACACAATAAAAAAACTGATTTTCCCCTTTTTGAAATAAGATTTTGATTTAAATTACTTGTATTTTTTTTTTATTTATTTTATTTATTTATTTACTTTATTTTACTTTACCCTTTTTGTGTGTTGCCATGGTCAGAACGATTCCCTGTCAACGTAATCATAAGCATAATAATGAATAGCAACTGACAACATTTACTAATTGAGTGTAAAATAGACTGCAAAAGGAGACGGAGACGATGCGAACGACCTCATGAAGACGAACCTTGCATTCGCTGCAGGAAAATGGGAAAGAAGTGCATTCGACAGGACGAAGACTCGGAATACAGTTCAGCTGAAGATGACGCCAGTGTTTCTGATGACGATTCGGACAATAAGCAACTTGGGGACATGTATCAGCAAGTCGAGCTGCTGGAAGGAGAAATAGGACGACTCCAAGTCGATATTAATAAGCAAAGAAAAATAATGAAGCATAAACGCCAAGAACCATGCTGGGAAATATTAGTCAATGATAAAGAAATACGACTGCTATCGAAAATAGATACATTGGAGGAACTCATGCTATACAGCCAATCATTTATGCGCTACCTCTCGCCTTTTGGCAGCTCATTTCAAGGGAAATCGCTGGTGTTTGAACGATTGCATCCTAGTGTGTTTGAAGTAGCCATCGACCTTACCCGACGACTGCAGTCTTCCATCATGGGCGTCAAAGAGTCCAACAGTATCATTTCGAGTCATTATTTACTAAACAATAGCTTTGATAACAGCATCCAGACCGAATTGCTGGTGGACCGTTTGGTGAACAACTATTTCGCTTGCATCAACCGCATTGCACCGATGATTCATGAGCCTACTTATCGGTTACACTATAAACACCTGAAAAAGGGCCCACTTTGCGATGCAGTCACAATGGCCATCTGCTGCCATACAGCCATCAGTGTATGCCCACATTCGCACTATACGTCACACCAAAAACGAAGCATGGCTGAATATTTCTACTCTAAATGCATGGATCTTGTTTTGGACATATTCGACGACCCCAACTATACTTTGGAGGCATTGGTCTCCATCAACCTGCTCTGTCTCTTTATGTTCATCTCGTTGAGAATCGACTCGGGGAAGAAATGGTCAGGTATAGCAATAGCACAATGCGCTATGCTTAAAAAGGAGGTCGAAACAGTAACCCAAGATATGTATGATAACAATCCCGCACTCAGAATAAGACATGCAATGATCAAACGCAATTGCATTACCGCAGAACTCATACACAATACTATCGAATTCACTTTTTATAAAAGAGACTTGGTCATTAAACCCTCTTTCACCTCGTTTGATATCTTGCTGGATGAGCACGAAGAAACAAGGTCTTTCATTCAATTGGTCAACCACATTATGAGTCTGTTATCTCACCCGACTACCCTCATTATCGAAAAACAATCACGCCAGCTGATATTGGGGAAAGATGCAGAAATCAGCTTTGAAGATATTCTTCGCCATGAAGAGATTATTGTGGATTGGTGGCAGAATTTACCCAGTGACCTTAAAATAACAAGAGAGCCCTTCAATTGCACAAGAGACCTGATTCTTGAAGAAACAAACCCGCGTAAATTAGTCATGTGCTGTTACATTCATTCATTTGCCCTCAACATACAGTCAAGTTTGCTCCAGCCTAAACTAAATCCTAGCACACGCAATATCAGCAGTATTGTACGAGAGAGGGCCATCTACATGACAATGTATTTGGCTGAAATCGTCCTTACTTCGGCTAAAAGATTAAGTACCTTGCCTGATTTCTGTATAAGTAAGTCTTGGTTTTTTATTACTCAAACATACCGTCATATTAATCTATTTATATATATACAGCACCCATCAAATTCTTATTAACATCGATAGATTCACTTGTTTCATTACTAAAAAATACTGACGACGCCTCTATTCCAAACAATGCCAAAGAAAGATTAAAGGAATGTATGAACGAGCTTCAAGAGACCGTTTCGCTCGACCACCAGGTTCCTTCCACCATGTCACCGTATCAGTTTTACAGCATTTCATTAGACCCAGCATTAACAAAACAGCTTTATTCAAAGTTTCCATATCCACTGGAAGCCATCATGTACGACATTACTCAAAATTTGGTGAAAAGTGAGATTTAATTGTGGTTTCTTTTTGTTTGTATTCTGTTTGCATCCTGTTTGTTACCCTTACTTTCCTTTTTATTTCTTTAAATATATATATAAGCTATTTTGCACAAGATTAGCAGTCGCTCTAGCTTTTTTCATATTTACTTCTGGTACATCTTCTTTATATCCAATTACAATGGCAGACGGATAAAAAAGGTTCAATAAACAAAGACATTTATTTTGCTCATTGTCATAAGATGGTGTAAATACAGACGCGAGTTATAAAAAAAACATCCACCTTGTGCGAGAAATAGAATAGAAATAATAATAATAACGTATCATCATGTTTGTACTTGCATTCTCACTTTACCAATACAAATAGGTCACCGAATATATAAAAGATGGATACACTGATTCATATTTTTTATACATCAAGTAAAGTAAAGAATGATTTTAAAAGAGACGGATACATTATGGAATGTAGAAAAACGAAAAACAAAAATAAAAAGTTACATAAAAAGAATATATCATCTCTTTTCTTTTTACTATTGCTGGTTTTAACGATAATAAAAAATGCTTTTATATAAATTACCTCTCGGAATCTTACTGCTCTCCACCTTAAACATAGTATCTGCTGATGTACGTTTTACTTTTTTTTTCTTCTTTTTTTTACAACTAATAATATGTGTGCAATAATAGAATGACGATAATGATACAATCGATGATCTCTCTTCACCATGTCTAGAGTTCGCCCAAAAATGTGTCAATCTATGGTAAACTATGAAACTGATTTAATGATAATACTTGATCATACTGAGTCCTAATAAACACATACACACAATTAGTATGGAGAAAGAGGACGTAAAGAGCTTTTCATCCTCTTGCGCTGTCGAAGCCTCTTCATGCAAATGTGATGGTGAAGAATTGGCTCACAAGGTTTTTAAAAACCTAATCGAGTTATATGACAATATCGATCCAAATGAAATGAGGCTCCAAGTAGAAGAAAAAGACGCCAATATAGCTCCTATGCGAATGCTTAATTTGGTACTTGAAGATGACGTTCACTATGACGAAATGGGACAAGAAGACAACTATGTAAACCAGATACACAAAGTAGATGATAATAATAACATTCTAGAGGAAATAAAACAAAAGGAGAACCTGGCTGACGAGAAAAAAGATGATGAAGAGGCCATGTATTTGGAATATGATGATATTCCAAATGAGTTTGATCGAGAAATAAAGGAAGAACAGTTGGAAGAGATTCAACCACAACGTGAGGCTAGTA
>VCJK01001638.1:53439-78879 GCA_024139485.1 Backusella psychrophila | reverse complement strand
TTTTTTTTTTTTTTTTTTTTTTTTTTTTTTAGAAAAAGTCGATCACATACCAGCATTTCGTTTGCTTTTGAAGTACCCATGATTCTATTGGTGGTATTGATGATGAGAAATTATGACAAGCTTTAGACAGAGAAGATCTATATACAACTCACCGAGGAAATAGGTAGGATGAACAGCCTTCAGCACAGATAGCCAACTTCATAAATGGTGTGCAGTATAAAGCATCAGGGACCGAATAAACAACATCACATAAGGCAAGTGTGGTGACACCAAAGCCATAAGCAGTGCCTATTCATACATAAACAAATAAATACAACCGAAAACAATGATTATGCAAGAATAAAACATTACCATTTACACCAGCAATCAATAATTTAGGGAAATCAATCATTGCATCTACAAGGCCTCTTTTTAAGAAGAATGGTTAAATATACAACATTTACGAATGAAGAGATTGTGTAAATTACTTTGTTACTTGTCTTCTTTTTGCTATAGTATCCTTTCCTGCTTCTGATGTATCGGACTCGACAAGTTCCTTTCCTGCTGTATAGAATTTACCTCTTCCGGTTAAAACAACCACTTTGACAGCTTCACATTTAGCAGCCCATTGGATGGCAGCTAACCAATCCTATTTTTAATTGTTAAAAAAAAATGAAACACGCTTTTTTATTTTATTTTATTTTTTATTTTTTATTTTTCACTTTACACTATAGGTTTGTTCGTTTAATGCATTATACTTGTTGGGTCTGTTGAATGCCAATTCAGCAACACCGGTAGGCGATAGTGTGATTTGGAATGTTTCAAGTAAAGGAATAGAACTGGCCATGTTGAAAAAAAAAGGAATAAAGAAAGAGTGAGAAACAAAAAGGTACATTTGTTTTATATAATTATTAATTTAAAATCAAAGAGTGGGAAAATTGTGACTGGGCAGGTGGGAATCCGCTTACAAAACCAATTATTGAATTTTTTTTTTTTCTATTATTGTCAGCAAGTGATCACCTAGAGGGAAATATACGCGGAAGGCAATGTTTATTTTATGAATATAAAGTGCATTCCTAATTGGTTTTTATTACAGTGTTATTATATGTATGGATGTATATATATTTTTACAAGTGTGTTTAATGGAAGAGCGAACAAAATAATGCTGCTAAAAAGCAAAAAGGTTCCCATCTGGTATATATTAGTTTTGTGCAATGATGAAGAGTTGACCCACTAGTAAGGAATACTCTACTTCTTTCGTAGACTCAATCGTAGCTTCTTTTGAGGAGGAGGCGGTCCATTTTCATCTTCTGAAGATACAATAATCATGTTACGGAGGGGCTTGTAATTCATCAGGTACTTGTTGTGACTGTAGGCGTACTCAGTCAGAGCTTCTACGTCAATGATCTCTGGCGCTGTAGTCTTTTCTTTACCACCATCTTGACCACGTTCTTCCTCTTTGGTTGGCTTTTCATCCGTCTTGTGTGCATGGTATTTGGGGTCTGGAATAGCAGGGCGAAATCGCTGTCTTTTAGTAGATTTTGGAGCCACTTTTTCTTCCGGAGGAGTAGCATGATCAACTTGCTTTGTAGTTGGCTCCAAGTCGTCCTTCGAGCCTTCCTCCTTCAAGCCTTCCTCCTTCAAGTCTTCCTCCTTCAAGTCTTCCTCCATCAAGCCTTCCTCCTCCAAGTCTTCTTCCATCAAGTTTTCCTTCATTGGTGCCTCCTTCATTTCCTGTACTTGTTGGTCTTGTTTAGTTTGCACTTCCTTTTCGTCTTCTTTGTTCATTACTTTGGATGTAATCTGTGGTTCAATGGTTGATTCTTGACTGGAAGAGATGTCAATAATGTCATCGTTGATGGATGATTCATTTTTACTATTTTTGGCGAATTTGAGTGACTTTTCTTTTTTTTTACTTGTAAAGTATTGACTACTTGATAAAACAATACTATCCTCCTCCTCATCCTCCTCCATGGCTTCCACTGGTTTTACTTTGGATTTCTCTCTACTTGAGCCTTTCTTGTTGTTCTTGCTGGTTGCCGTATTTTTATGACTGCTCTTTAATGGTGGCAGTTTATACTTGGATGCAATAGTCTCCTCAAGAGGTGCTGCGCCCACATCCTCCCTCTCTAATGTCTTTGTAAGGTTGATTTCACTCTTATTCATTGCATCATTCGCTTGTGATTCAGGCGGCTTGTATTTATCGACATTTGATTCTGATGGACCTGCCGCCAACGATTCCATGTTTAAAATCTTTTCCGCTGCCAGTTTGACCTTTTTGTTGTGTTCTTGTCGTTCTAGAGTTGATAAAGTGGCAGGCACTCTTTTCTTTCTTGACAGTGACAGCATCTTTTTGGAGCTTTCAACTTTGCTTGTTTCCTCTTCGACCTGTTCTTCGCCTTCCTTGTCATTATCAATGTTGTCAAGATGGACCTAGATCCATACAGATATATATATATATATATATAAGACATGCATACACACATTACATCTAGTTGTACAACTTACACTATTATCATCAACTTGTTCTTCTTTTCCATTTGCATACTTCAAGGTCCATTCTTTTGCCTTCTTCATAAATCTCGGGTAATCCAATTGAAACTCTTTTGCGATATCCACATCCAATGGATCATCCGGGTTTGGATATCCCAAAAGCTGAATCAAAGACAGTAGCGTAGTCATGAGTGTTTGGGACGGAGACCAGGACCCTTCTGAGCCCTTTTTCAAGATGTCTAGACAAATACGGCCCCCTTCGTCAATATTTGGGTGATAAACTTTGGTATGAAAGCGAATTTGTGGTGGGCTGATGGGATAGTTTTGTGGAATTTGAATGTCTAGTTTGAAGCGACCGTTTTCGTAAGGTGAATCCGGTGGTCCTGTAATGACTATGGTACAAAAGTGTTATTTTTTGTTGCTTAAAAAATGAAGATACAAGTTGTCAGTTCTTACAGCCTTCCAATTGAGTCATGTCGCTGTCATCTTTTTGGTAGCAAATGACGCCTGGAGTTGGCTCACTCTCCATGGAAGCTTTTATTATTTATTGTAAATCATACCAAGTCAATATTCTGTATATTTATAATCTTGTTTTGCTTTACCAAGTTCTTTGACTAAGCGTCTTGACTTTATTGATTTACTCATTTCTATTATTGAGCAAGTCAAAGAGACAACAATTTAGAAAATGAAAATGAAAAGAAAAAGAAAAAGAAGGGCGACGTTTTTTTTTCTGTCGTGTTTTCTCGCAACCGTGTAAATTGCAGCCAATCATATCAAGTAAAATAGCGGACAAGGAGAAATCGATATTTCTATGAATGCAAATACATACCAGTTGTTAATGGACTATATTACATGATTTCAAATAGGCAGGGTCATTTACGTTTTTATCTTTGTATTTCCAAGACAATCATTTAAAAAGATAGATGATGCACTTTCGCAAAACTGATAGTATTATTTTGGATGGTGCATTTTGATTTCAAATTGACTGCCAGTACAAGAAAAATAAAAGAAGAAAAAAACCAAGCCCCTTTCTTTTACGTTTACTTTTGCCTCAAGCTCCAAAATGACTATATGGAATCAGATGGAGATACAAGAAAACAGAGAAAATGTTATATCTGACTGAAAATAAAATATGCGATAGTAAGACCCGTATTATGAATAAAAATAGCAGTGGTAATGTTACTATATTTAATTTTTTTAAAAAAAAGGACTCTATTTATTTTAAACAACTGAACCAGCAGTGTACAAGTATAATATTAAATTTAGCAAAAGGTAACGGTATATTGCTGAGATTCGCAGATAAACACACTAGTATTATCATCATAAGCATAGCTATAGACATCTGGACAGGCAGCCTCGACTTGTTCTGTGTAGCTATTGGCCTTGCAAACATCAGGATCATTGTAGGCACCATTACAGCACAGCTCATCAGTGTTGTACATTGAACAAGCACTTTTACAACCAGATACCTTGCCATTATCATCATGGGTCTCAAAGCCAGAGGGACAAGAGGGTAGAGTGGTACATGAAGAGGTTGTGCATTTCTTGCCACTTCCAGTTTTATCAGTAGGCTTGACTGTCATGGGTGAATTGAAACCATTCACCAACGAGATATCATAGTAGGTCTCTCCATCTTCCATAAAGTGGAATTCTGCAAGAGTAGCAGGTGAGCCCATACCTGAATCATTGCATCTATCACCGCTACAGCTGCTTCTGCCCCAAATTCTACCTGACCAACCAACAGGGAAAGTATACACATGAGAGCTACCAGAAGCGACTGTGGTAGTGGGACCATACCAATCTACATCCTTGGCGTAGCCAATGACCAATGGATCATCACATTGGTTTTTAACTGTGACAGTAGGCTCAGTTGAGCGTCGGGATAAAGTGCTATTGGAAGGCAAAGCTGTATCAAAAGGTGCTGACAAGACACTGCCTAAAAGTAAAAGGGTGGAAAGAGTGTATTTCATCATTATTGTATATTGACAACCAGGTCGTATATATATAAGTGTGTGTGTAAGTTGGATTTGATAAAAAAAAAAATGGGAAATTATATTGTCCTTTTATACCTTTTTTTTGTTGTGTCGGTGTATGAGGCTGGAATATAAAAATATAAAAACAGATCACGGCATAGATGTTGTGCAAGTATATCACACAATGAGACCATCCCAAATCCTTGCTATGATGATAGCAATTACAATGATAATACCACCATCATTAAAAATACTAACGATATCTAGAGAGCAAACACACAGTAATGAATGAAAACATGTGAGCCATTCTACTATGCCAAGCCTGGTTCCTTAACTCCCCCCTTGAAAATAAAATCGAAACAAGAATGCATGTTAAAATAGAACAGAATATTCTATTAATTTAATCTATGGTTCTTAAATGAATAGATATATAATAAACTATTGTTCTCGATTCGTTTATTGCACATGTAATCGTCGTTAGGAGCTCTCTTTCTGGCCCAACAAGACTGAAACATATCTCAACCCTTCTTTTTTTTCTTTTCTGGCTCTAGTCTCTTTTTTTTTCTCGCTTTTCTTCTTTATGAGTAGATATAAAGATAATTTAAACAAAAAGTAGAAGATGTGAAAGAGATAAAATAAAGTTTTTTTTTGTTTCTTACCTATATTGGTATTAAACAAAACAAGTAAACGATATATCACTTTAAATTACTCTTAAACATAGCTACTACTTACTCAATCACTCAACTTACATAGAACTTGTCCAATAAAAGCATATTTGCACCAGGTCTAGAACCATTCTTTGATTTGTATTGTTTCTTGGTCATAGTAAACAGGCCACTGGCATCATTTATACTTGCCCTTTGATTTGTTGAGTTCCTTGATTTTTTTCTTTTAATATCAGACAGGTTTCTCTGCAAGAACGGAAATATTTATTCCGCTTTCATTTTGGATAAAGAAACAGGCTACTTTTTTCTAAAAAAAAATTGTTTCATTATGTATCATCTACAAAAGATACTTTATCAATTCATATTCACTTTTTTTTTTAAAAAAAAAACCATGTCATTTTCATAGATTTTACATCTTCATTTAAAATGAAAAGGCCCAAACGCTTATAGCTGACTTTAAAACATAATTTTCTTCTCATTAAAATTGGAACGCCTTCTTTCAAAAAATATAGAAAGATCTTGGTGATATCAATGAATTAAACACTCCCGTTAGAACTAAAGTCGAAAATACACTGGTGATTTTTTTCCCCAAGAAAACGTTGGTATATGCTCAGCAGGTATTTTCATACAGTTTTATTAATTTCTATAATATGAAAACATTACAAATGCCTGCAAACACACCGGAAGTTTCAATAAAGTGAAGGAGCAAGTAATGACTGAAGCATTGTTTTTGGTTTTTCACGTTCAAAATATATTCATCATGTACTATCACTATTATTATTTTTAATAAGAATTTATTACAATAATATATCTAAGCTGATTTGTACAGTCAAGACAGTTTCGAGTGATACCATCATCAACTTGGCTGGTCCTTGAACATTTGGTAATCCCAAATCATCAGTATTTTCATACTAATAAGAAGAAGAACGATGGCTTGAGTATTTTATGCAGCGTGACTTTATTTTCACATTCGTTTATCAAAATAAAAAGGACATGATTCATTATTTATTTATAAAAAAAGAGGGGGGGGTTTCTTTTTTTCTCTCACTTTCTTTCACTTACTTTACTATGATTCATAAAAAACGCGTTTGTCTACTCTCAGCCAAGATTGGAACAGATAGCTCAAATTATGGTAAAATGGGTACCTTTTAAAGTATATACTGATAGTTATACTTACTTTTATTATCTTCAACAGTAGACTATTATACTTCATGACGCAGTTCTTTAATTTGTGGCTGCAATGCAAATGCCTTTATGAAAGAGAATCGGCTGAGGCCTCTCTACTGGACTTTACGTCGTTTTGGCCAAGGCTCTAACAGAAAGGATTACAACCCTGCTCGTACTGTAACGGAAATGTTATCAACATGTCTCCACTTTATAAAAAGGTAAGAAATATATCAAGCTCATACTGGGTACTTTATTTTCTGAATGACGCCATTTGTCGTGAAAAATGTAGTGCACGTAGTGATATCCTTTTATTTTGTCAAACACCTTATAACAATGCCGAATATAGTTTGTACAGTTGCAGCCTGTGACAAAGTATTTGATAACGAAAAGCAGTTAAACAATCATGTAAAAGGCCACCATGTCTCACCTGTAAAAGTAACATACCTTGATGTTGATGGTTTGTCTTGAACAGCGCCAATGTTACTACGGTATTTGTGTTTACTGGTTTGTATTTTATGTAGGCGACTCCCAAACATTAAATTTCAAGAATACAGAGGGTCAAAACACAATAATATCTTCAGCTTTGGTTAATGAAAAATCTGCAGCACTATTTCATTCTGTTCCAATGCTTGGCCGAAAAAGCTTATTCAACATAACACTCCAAGACAATGAGGTTGAACCATCATCATCGCACATAATAGATATTGAGCGCCAAATCAAGAAAAGCAATTATCCTCTTATCAACAATGCATATGGCTCCTTTGTGGAGTTAAATGATACTATTGATGCAAAATTGGCAAAAGCCGACCCAGTAAATGTATTAAATGTATTCCCTGACGCCATAATATATTCTGTCGATTTTACAATAGCCATTCTATCAGCTGAATTATATTTACGTGATGGATATATTGATTCCCATACAGAAAACACAGGTGACTCTTTTCCTGAAAAGATAGAAGCCAGAAAATCCAAGTACAGCAATTGGAAAATTTGCAAAATTATTAAAGCAGACGGAGGAGAGGCAACTACCAAACCCATTATTGGACATCAAAAATACAACATTTTAATAACAGGGAGTTTGGTCTTGTCGCCACTATTCGAAAGTCCGGTGTCTTTTGGCCCAAAGTGTCCTAACGTAGTAAAGGCTTCAAAAAGAATGGATTGCAATTTTTTTTTCGCAATAAAAAAGTCGAAAATCTGGAATATCCAAATTATATATTTTGTTTCAACTAGACACAAGACAGTACAAAGTGTTCCATACAATGGAAAGTATGGGTTAGGAGCGAGATTGTTATTATCAAGAAACAAAAAGACTATATTTATTAGATTTATTTATTTATTAAAGAATACCATCATGATTTTCAGATCCATGTTGAACAAATTCAAAGAGTTTCTTATTGTCATAACTGGTATTACTGTTTTTGTTGGCGAATATTTGATCTTTTTTGTATCTAGAATACATGTTTGGCCATTTCATCTCGTCTTATCTTGTCAACGTGACATTGTAAATGTGGCCACCAGGGTTCTCTAAAATCACAGGAGCCATGTTTTGTAATTCATGAAATACTGGTAAAAAAAATATGGCCTTGCGTTCGTCTTCTTCTTCCAACTGACCATAGGAAGCGATTACAATGTTGAAGGTGTTGCAAGCAATTTCAGAGCATGTCGGATCATGATACCAGTATTTAGATATGCAACCTTCCTCTCGATTCTCCAAGATTGTCAAGGCTCTGTCGATGTCGATTTTTCCCCATCGTTTTTGGTAGAAAGTGTCCATGTTTTGAAGGGGAAAATCAAGCATTTTCTCTTTTACTTTTTTCCAGTCTGGTTCTTCCGAGTTTTCTTCGTACATGTTCAAGGCTACTGCCAAAGAACGAAAACCGCAGTTACCGTCGCCTCTAGGATTGTACATGTTGTTTAAAAACGGCTTGTAGGTCTCATCGGCTTTATCATAGTCGGTACTCGCGACAACGGAAGACTCCATAGAGGCACTAATATAAAGATAATCAATTAATTAATTAATGGACACAATGAAGTGCTTATCATCATCCTCTACCTCTTCTTTCTCTTCTCCTTCCAATCTCTTCAATCTTAGTCGCTTTGGCCGTCTTTGTTCTCCTTCCTCCTCTTCGTGTTTTTTTTGTTTTTTTTTTGTTTTTTTTTGCTGAATAGGATTCAAGGGATCGTTATGTGCCTCACGAATACCGTCAATCGTCCATAATTTTTCATTATTATTGGGATCTCTATAACACCCAGCTCGCAACAACCACTGGCATTTACTAGGATCCGGATTATTCGAAAATATTTCGCCTTTTGAGCAATGGAAAAAAGCCCAGCTATTGTTACTCGTGGAAACTTTGACCTTAACACCAGCTCCTTCTCCTGCGGCAATGACGGCGTCTCTTAGATCCGTGTATTCGCGATAAAAAGTTGTTGGTTTAATGTTTTGAATAGGTGCAATTCATTGTTATTAAAGAAAATGATAATAAACAAAAGAACATAATAATAATAATAAAAAGCTTGTTAAATCATCTCAGCCATTTACACTCAGCCACTGCTTGCAAAAGCGAAAATGTGGTGCGAAATGTGGCGCGAAAATGTGGCCCTCTTACTGAAGAAGCAGTTTTGCAAGCACTTGATTTGATCTCGAGACCTTTAAACTGCCCAGTGACGGTTTCGAGTAATTTGGAAAGACATAGAACCGATAAATAACAGAGAATAAATGTTTTCTTTTGTTCTTATTGTGCGTTATTCAGGCTCTACATCATGCTGTTTAAGAAAACTACAGAGAAGGAACTTGCAGTCGATATTTGAGGAATACTGACGATATGCAGGGCGGAAGGTACGATTATCAAATGATCAGTTCATATCTTGGAAATTCATCAAAGTTTTATAAAGCTATTTAGCATTGGTTTATGTGGAATTCTAGGGTTTCTGGGTTGTTTCATGGATTTCGAGGGTTTGCGTACGCTGTTATCTTAAAGTCCTCATTCAAGTAAAGGGTCTGTATTTGATTATAGCAGTTATTCCTATTAAATCGAATAGATCTGAAGCTAAAGTACCTGAATTATTATTTTTCTACACAACTTTTATATACTTTAAAGTAGAAATGAGAGTTAAGGTGACTTTTAATGTTTATTTTTTATTTCATGATGGAAATCAGAAAAGAATAGAAAGTACGGTTATGGTTAATTTAATAAAACAAATGCCAGAAATGGTGTATTACTGATAAATAAGTTGGAAAATACAACACATGAAGAAAATATTATCTTTTACAGTGTGCTTCTAGTCGTTTGTTGGAGGAGTTGGTGGTGGTGGAGGAGAAAGCAGAGGTCCGATAATAGGGAGCATAGGTAGAGGGAGTCCACCACCACCAGCAGGAGCTTGTGGAGTAGGTGCGGCTTTAGAAAATGCCACTAGGTAAAATACAATAGTAATAGCTGTGATCTTGAGTTGCATAGTGTTGAATATATATATGTGTGTGTATGTGTATGTATATAATCTGTTTTGAATACAATTTAAAAAATAGATTGTTCGCTATTTATATATGTTTGTATAAAATAGAATGTATTATATGATCTTCTCATCCCTTTCATTTCATTTGTATGAGAATACTATGCCCTTTGTTTAAGTAATGTAATACATAATAATAAAAATAGAGCTTTACTTTATTCTGCCTATATTCTTTCCTCCTAAAATAAACACTAGTGCCATAGATATTATATAATAATGGTTTCCCCTTGTTAATTACATAATTTATTAACTATATTAAATTGAGAGATACACTTACCATATCGCTGGTATTTTGTTTATAGAAAACGTTTGAGTGAAAAATTACTTGGTCTATTTTGATGTAGTGGATACAGTCGATGCTCTTACCATTTGGACTTTTAGGATCAACAATTGTGATTTATATTATTGAGAACCTCAAATATATCTATTAATTCCATTTTTAATTTGAAATATTTTAATTACCATTCTAATTCTAAAATGCAATTCAATAAAGAAAGCTAAAATGTACTAGAGGTATCATCATTAAAATTGATGTGTACATTGATACAGATTCTTAACAGTAATTGTATTATTAAAGAATTGATGTAAAAAGTCAACGTCACCAGCTTAAAGTCAGGTAAACCACTGCTAACGCCAAGAACTTCAATTAAAGTCCAGTGTATTGGTAGAAAAAGTACCGACATTTGGATAGGTATTTTTTCATAATCATTGACTCAAGTAAATTCCAAATCCCGAGTTATAAGTTGAATCATACCAAAAACCTGGCTATGGTATAAACTTTAAGCTTAAAGATACAAACGCACAATTAGTAGACTCTAGTTAATTAGTCAAGAGCTGTTAATTAATACTAAATTATGTATACTAGTCAAAATCAGATTAACTTATTGTAATATTGTTTTTATTTACTTTAATTTGGAAGGAGAGCTACAATTTTTTCTTCAAGTGATGATAACCACACTATATGAGCAGTATATTCTAATTTAAGCTTCGGGTTATACGTTTATATATTTAGCTAAAAAACAGCCATACAGACACCTCTTTTCTCAATTGTGAATATTGATCAAGAAAAGCTAATAAACAAAATAACAATAATAATAATGATTTGTAGGGTTATCCAACCACTTGATTTTTTTTTTCAATTTAGTACACAAAAGATAAGATATTAAACTAATCATTATTTTACAAAAAAGCAAAAAAGAACTATGTAGGGGTTCAAGCTGCAAGGAGTTTGTTTCCTCTCCTTAAATTTTCTCTCACTCTCACTCTCTTTCTCTAAAAAATAAATAAATAAATAAAAAACTTTATATAAAAGCTTTTTCATGTTTGGAAAACATTTGTCCAAATGGATAACAGTTATAAAAAATTATCTGTGTCAGTTAGTACCCTTATTTTCTTTACTCACGATCGTTTTTCCAGATGATAATACTGCCTTTTTGTCGGATTTAATATACTCGAATCCTTACAAAGGTTTAATCCCACCCTATATTGATTAATGGAATTCATATTAATAAGCAAATCTCATTTTTTAAAGTGGTTTTTACAAAGAATTCAAGCTAATCGAATATACATACATATGTAAGATGGAAAAATCTTATTTTCATCATAACCTTCTATCCTCCTATTTATATTCTCCTCAAGTTGGGTCTAAAAAGCCACTGGTTCTCTTTTTACTAGAAAACTAAAGTAAGCTTTTGTTTCTTTAATGGAAAAGAATGAAAAGCCTATTTGTCAAAAATGTTTAAAGATTCTACCCAAAAATAAGTGTTGTTACTATAAAATAGGTTCATTAGAGATTTATTTTTGTAGTTCCAATAAAGGCTTATTGTCAAGAGGCTTTATCTAGTATTTATATCGATATATTTGTGTGCCCATGGTGATTTTTCTTTTACAATCAACGTTGATTAATACACAGCGTAAAATTAGTTTAATACAATATATAGATAGAATGTACAAAGATATTTGCATCTATGCCATCAAATGTTGGATGAATAATATATAATTGTGTTTTTATTTCCCATTTTATTGCTATATTGATTAAGGCTGCTTAGTAGTGTTTCTAGTAAAGGAGAACTCCCAAAAACTTGACAATATAATGGTAAGGATAGTAATAAAAAAAATGAAGTTTTATGGAGCGAGTTCCAAGTATTATAACTGACGATGAAAAAAAAAATACGAGAAATATTAAAACACTGTTATGTGTAGGTGTGCGTTAGATAATCCTATACGAGGACGCTCTATATACTAAGCAGTATATTTATGTGTGTACAAATATACAAATCAAGATATCTTAAATGTCAATATTATGCATTTTTGAATTTATTTACAAAAAGTTTGAAGTAGTTAGTATAACACTATCAATAAATAGCTTTTGTGTGAATATGTCTATGCAAAAAAGATCAAGAAATGCACAGGTTTTCCAGGAGATCGACATATCGAACGCGTCCTTATCAGCAGACCTTTTTTTTCTTTCTTATGGAAACAAGTGTTTAATTAGTGTTAGTTTGTTGTTAACTCCTTATTCTTTCTCTTTCTCTTTCTCTTTCTCTTTTTTATTTTTGGTTTCTTCTTTTCATTTTTCTTTTATTACAATAATGAACTTTAATATTTTTAAAACTAAACCAAAATCTCCTCATGATCTTGTCAAGCACGTCAAGGATTCAGTTCATAAGCTGGACGGAAATGATAAACGAAAAGTAAATGTTTCAAAAGTTTTTGTTTGTTCGATTTTTGTTTTTTTTACTTATTTTTTTAGGCAACAGACGAAATTTCAAAATATTTGGCAATGATAAAAAACATGCTTTACGGAGATGATGGTAAAAAAAAAAATCAACTTATTCAATTAAAATTACCCTATTAACCATCCAGTTCAGACCATGAGCCAAGTGCAGAACAAGTTGCACAGCTGGCACAAGAAGTATATCGAACAGATTTATTGTATCTACTCGTATTAAACGTTCAGAGATTCGAATTTGAAGTATATCTACATTATATTTTTAATAATGGTACGATAGGATTTTATTAATTAATCAGTTTACATAGGCAAGAAAAGACGTTGCACAGATATTTAATAATTTGTTAAGAAGGCAAATCGGTACTCGATGGCCGACAGTAGAGTATTTGTGTGCGCATGAAGACATTTTATTCAACTTATTAAAAGGGTAAAGTAGAGAACAATACTAAAAGACATGGAGGGGCTAATTATTATTACACCTAATGTAAAAGATACGAGCATCCTGATGTAGCATTGAACTGTGGCTTGATTTTGCGTGAATGTATTCGTAATGAACCATTGGCTAAAGTTATGTTAAATTCACATAAATTCTATCAGTTCTTTGATTTTGTTGAGATGAGTACCTTTGATATTGCATCCGATGCCTTTGCTACCTTTAAGGATATGCTAACCAAACATAAACAAATGGTAGCCGATTATTTAGAAGTGAACTATGATGAGGTATATATCTAATGGGTATAGATTAGAAGTAGTCAACGAAAAACTAACAAAACACACATACAAAGTTCTTTAGTCACTATCAAGTATTATTAAGATCAGATAACTATGTCACGAAAAGGCAATCTTTGAAGGTAAGCTTTTCTTTTCCCTCTTACAATCCATTAAATGTACTTAATATCATTTAATAAAGCTTTTGGGTGAAATATTACTGGATCGATCCAATTTTTCAATCATGACTCGTTATATCAGCAGCGCAGATAATTTGAAGCTAATGATGAATTTACTCCGAGATAAGAGTCGAAATATCCAATTTGAAGCATTTCATGTATTCAAAGTGTTTGTGGCAAATCCACATAAAACAAAGCCTATTGTTGATATCTTGGTAAAGAATCAAGATAAATTGGTTTCCTTCTTGGGTAACTTTCATAATGACAGACAAGGTAAGACAAATACTATGTTGATTGCATGAGCTCATGAAGAAAAACTATTTAGAGGATGAACAATTCAAAGAAGAAAAAACTTTTCTTATGAAACAAATACAAGAACTGCAACCACTTGAAGATTAAGACAAAAATTATAAATAAATATATTATAATCACTAATTATTTGTTAATGTATGCGAATGGATTTTATATAATTTTGTTTTTGTTTTTGTTTTTGTTATTACATTATATTATTATTATCATTTAAAAACTACGACCGAAGGCATATTTGTTATCATTTAATAACTTATGTCAGTGTTGCTTTGGCAAGATCAATACCAGCCTTTGCTTTGGCTACAAGCTCAGGGTTGTAAACCAAATCGACAAGACCTTGGACAAAGATCCATCCCTTGGCGCCGCTTTTGATAGGATAATCAAGAATGGGGGGAATAGGGGTCTTGACACCAGGAATACGGTCAGTAGTGATAGCCTTGGGTACACAGAGGCCACGAAGACCTTCCTGACCAGCAAAACGACCGTAACCAGAGATACCAACACCACCAAAAGGAAGGCCTTGGCAGAGATAATTGACAGCGAAATCATTGACATTAGCCATACCAACCTTGAGACGCAAGCACATGCTTTCAGCAAGTGCCTTGTCGGCAGAGAAGACAGAAGAACCAAGACCAAATGGACAAAGATTAGTGACGCGAACAGCATCTTCAGGACCGTTATGCTTCATGATGACCATGATGGGAGCAAAAGCTTCATGGTTAGCAATATCCATTTCGGGAGTAACATCAACTAAGAGAGTTGGCTCAAAGTATTGACCGTTTGTATGTACAGGATGATGGAAGCGCTTACCACCACGAAGGAGACGAGCGCCTTTAGAGACAGCATCCTGAACAAGAGCTTCTAATCTCTCAAATTGAGTACCCATTGTCATAGCACCGCAATCGACACCCTCGCCATCAGCAAGAATAGAACCTTGACGAAGTTTACTAACACGTGTATCCATTTCGTCCACAACCTTATCATAAATTTCCTTTGCAACAATAATACGCTCAATACCAATACAGTTCTGACCACAGTTTTGGAAGACGCCACGCATCAATACAGGAATAGCCTGGACTAAATCAGCATCCTTCAACAAAATAGCACAATCCTTTCCACCCAACTCAAGTACACAAGGAACAAGATGATCAGAGGCATTACGTTGAACAAGCTTACCGACACCAGGAGAACCAATAAAAGTAACGTGGTTGACACCGCAACGAACAACCTCCTCGCCAACATCAGCAAAACCACTTACAAATTGAACAAGATTAGGATCAAAACCGTTAACTGAGAGACATGTCTTGATAATTTTTTCATAGTAACGAGAAGACCAGGCGACATATTCAGAGCACTTGACAATAATACCGTTACCAGACATCAAGGCAGAAATAACAGGACCAATAGCATTGTGGAAAGGATAGTTCCAACTAACCAAAGCAGACACGACACCCAAGGGCTGATAAACAACCTTTGAGTTTTTGTAAAGCATCATCAAACCGGGACTACGATAATCATCTGCCAAGGTAGACTCACCATTATCAATTGTCCAACGAATTTTTGCGCAAGTTGTAATTACCTCACCCAAAGAAGCATCAATCACTATCAAGCCGATTGATCAATATTTATACTCCAATCATAAAAAAAAAAAAAATGGTGATATTTACTTGTTTTTCCAGTATCTCTGCAGCCTACTCTACAAATAGTTTCCTGATTTTCCAAAACAAAAGCTAATAAGGAACGAAGTACGCTACGACGTTGCTCAAAAGTAGTCTTTTCCCATTTTTCCTGAGCAGCAACAGTAAGCTTGTATAATTCAGCAACCTCTTTAGCAGAAGGTGAAGGAATATCTTCAATATGATAACCAGTAGCGGGATCGTAGCAAACAATGTTAGAAGGGTTACTAGCATTCTATTTTTTTGTTTTTTTTTTGTTTGTTTAGAATCGACATATATCAATATATCTGGTATCTCCCTCCTTTAAGCATAAACTTACGCGAATATTAGGGTTTTCAAGAACAGGACCTTTCCACTTGGGATCAGCAGCTATAATTTTTTTTGGAGATGAGGTTTAATGTCACCCGGTCATCATCTTCGTTTATATACTACCTTCGGGTACGTCTACCACGAACTTCTTTGGGGAAGGTGTAGACAGCCAATTCATCACAAAATAACTAACGAGTGCCCCGACACCGAGGACCACCCACTGTATTACAGAAGCTTCACTCATAACAGTAAAAGGTAAAGAGCGAAAGAGTTGCGAAAAAAAAAAGCTGTCTGAACGGCCGTATTTAAGAACTCGCGACACTGAGTTTGAAATCATAAAACTGTGCAGTTTACTTATTTTAGGATTGTTTGGCAACAGCTATTTATATGCGAGTCTCATTAAAACTTTTGGTTGTGCTTAGTATTCAAGTATTTAAAAAGACACTTATGTCTATCTATTATAAAATGATAGTTATCCAGTTATAGGTTTACCTATTTGGCTTTGAAAAATAAAACCAAGTAACACGAGAGTTATATTCTTACCATAAAGGGTAAAATGTATTCAAAATAAAAAGCCTATTGGGTTCGATATTGTACAAACGAAAAAGAATGAGTGTGTGTGGGATTGTCTTGAAGGATGAAGGTCAATGTTATCCACCATAATTAAACGCGGTTTTGATCATTCAAAAAAAAAGTATTATGCTTGACTATATTGAGACAGAAATGGCGAATTATGGATGTATTATTTCTTAAATAACTGTTTAGCAAAGTTAGTGATGATCAATAAAAGAGATCATGTTGATGATATCTCTCAAAAAATAAAATATAGAAATGATTTGGATAGATGTGATGTAGAGAGCATATTTTATGTTAAAAGAACTACTAAAAAGTGATGTTAATCATGCCTTTATGTCAGGTACAGGCCATAGACAGGTATCATGAACCTTATCAATTACTAATTTTAAAATTAAGAATTAAACGTAAAACCAACTAACTGTCTAAAGCATTAGTTTATCATTACCCATAATTTATTTTAAAAGTAGAATAGCTTTTTCCTTTAAAAAACTACTTTTTGATAAAAGCTAGAACGAATAATATTCTGTAGTAATGTAATTGTTGCACCAGATATAAAAACAAAACATATTAATAACATAAAGTTTGTAAAAGACAGAATGCTGTTCCATTTATATGAGTACGTTACTAAGATTTGATAAGCAATTAAATTAACTTGAGTAAAGATAAATATGAATAAGAAAACCCAGTCTATCCATCCAATATTAGGACTTAAACTTTCATCATTTGAATAACTAGAGCGTTTATCTTTTTTTTTTTCGGATTCCGTAAACACATGAGGTTCATTGGTGGTTAAAAAGGATGCATTATTTCATCGGAACGTTCAGTGTCATATCTTTAATGAAATTAAAGTTTAAGAGCAAAAAAAAAATAGCGTAGGACATATATATTTATATAAAAAACAGGGTGGTAGGTTATGTTTTCTTATTATCGTTTAAAAGAAAGGAGGAAATCAAGGAGAAATGAAAAGTTTGTTTTTATATATAGAAAAAGAAAAACACAAAACGATCCAAAAAGAGGGACTAGCAGCATATTAAATGAATAAAAAAGAGTACATATGTAAGGAGAAAGAGGTCACTGACAGCAAAAAAGAGTATTTACATAAAGGAAAGGTGTGGAACAATATAAAAAATAAAAATTTAATCGTTAAGATGGTTTGAAGATTTTGGAGGTTTAGCACGTTGAAGTGATGTTGGACAGATTATATTATTTTGCTCCTTGTTGCCTGTATGCAGCTCCAACAATTCCTGGTATTTTTCTGATTTTATAAATCGCGGTATAGAATCCTGTGCCATCATGCGAATAACATGGTTGTTTACCTTGTCAAACAAGTATAGTGATTTTTTCAGGCATTTGTAAGGGTTAAGTTTACTGTTTTTTAATAATCCAGGGTGATGCTTATGCATGGTAGAAGATACAAGATCAATGATGGGTACTACAGAAGGTGAAGCTGAAATCGAACCAAATGGCATATCTTCATTGATTTGACCTGGCAAGTTGTTCATACTATGGCTCATGGTCTTTGGACCCATTGCTGCGAAAAGTGCCTTCATAAAATAAGATATTTCAAGTCGTAGCGTATGATCTATATTTAACTCCACAGGAGAGCTCTCCTCGCACAGATAGTTGTAGTAAATCACGCCGCATTCAAACAAAAGCGAATTACAAAGTTCCTCGGTAATCTCAGATGTCTCCAACGCAATCTTCTTGCGTAACACGCGATAATCTGTCCAAAAGTTGATGTTTTCTTCGCAATAGTTTGCTCTGAGATATTGTCGAAAATACATTCGTAGCAAAGGGTCTTCTAAGATGGCTTGTAATTTTGCACTTTGGGGTATGTTTTGTGAAATGAAGTATAAATCCTTGTTAATTTCATCGGTGTCTGTTTCGTTTGAGACAGAAGAAGATGAATCTTGATCGTCCAGGCTTGTTATTGTACTTGCGATACTGCTTATTTGAGATGTGTTGGAACCAGGCACCTTTGAGTTGAGTTTCTCGGAAATTTTGAGTTGAAGAAGCTCTTCTGTTATTAGTTCATCATCATATTCTTCTTCGGAAACAATATCGTTCGCCTTGCTATTATTATTTTTGGCCTCCACCGCATCGGATGTACTGTCTTTGTTTAAAGGAGGTCTGAAACCGAAATCGCATCTGCTATCCATATTAATCAAGTTAGACTTGCTTTTTTCATTAGTAGGAGTTGGCACGTCTGTTTTTTCAGTTACTGTTGCTTTGGGCACAGTCGATTTTTCTGTTGATGAGGTAGTTGGTAGCAATCGCTTTGCGTGATTCTGTTTTTGAGTCTTGATAGATGGTGTCTTTGTAGTTAATTGGATAGTAGTTGAGCTACCACTTGCGCTACTGTGAGTACTAGATCTCTCTGAAAAATTCCCCATTTGGCTCTGTCCATAAATCGATGCTGCATCATTTCCATTGGACAATCCTATGGCAGCACGGCCTCTCTGAGTAAGATAGTATATCGTCTTTTTTCCACATCTAAAAGCAACAGTATTGTCATCACTGTTGTTCACTATCTCGTTTTTTAAGGTTACTTGTTGGATCCAACCGTAAAGTATAAATTCAGATGCAACCATTAAAGCTTCTTCAGGAGATAAAACAGTTGAATACTCATTAATCCATTCAAAGCATTGATAGCCGTAAAAAGTATATTCATATTCAATGTTGGTTTCCATACCAGTACCTTTTTTTTTTACATGTGAATAAAAAAAAATAGACATAATTATATAAAGCTACAAAGCAACATACCTCCCATATCATCTAACATCATAGTGTCAGTAGGTAGCCAATCCAACATTACTTTAAAAGCATGTGTCATATTAGCTCTTGAAAACGAAAGTTGATCGTCATCTGGTAGTCTTTCGAAATGAACTATACGAAAGGATTGAACCAAGGAGAGCGGTGCATGTAAGTGTCGAATGGAAACACTGGCCCTCTGGCTAAACTCTTGCACCATAAATTTGCCCTTTGGTGTCGGAGAATAAATTCCTCTGTCCTTCATTGACCGGTTTTGAGGATCGACAGCGTTTTCAACAAGTCTCGCGTTTAAAAAGTGTTTCCCAAGATTTTTCGCCATTGCAGATGACATACTAAAAGTTGTTGTTGTTCTTGTCATTAATGGCTGTGAAGGATCCTCCGGATTCGGCGTCGGTACAAGGTGTGTGAATTGTAAATGACTAAGGTTTTCCACTATTTCGTCTGTTGTGAAAGTCGAAGGATATGTTCTAAATAGGGATTTATGATCGGTTAAAGGCTGTTGGATTAGCATGGCCGAAAAAATGTCGAATAAATCCTTTTTAATTTGAATTGTAACAACAGCAATAATAATAAATTTTAGTTATTTAATTGCTCATTACAATAAACTATTAGTATGAACCTTTGCAAACGGACGGCCTTTTGTAGTAATACGCATCATGCTAGTATAAGTCGATGCACTTGCTCCTCCGCTACCAGGCATTTTTCAGAAAATATAAAATAAAATAAAATAAAGGCACAAGTATCTTAAAGAAAAAATTGTATGAGAAAAATAAAAGTGGCAGAAATTGATAAGAAAAAGAAGAAGAGGAAATTTAAAAAGTTCAAAGAAAAACGAAGGAGTTATATTAATAGTCTCTTTAGAACAACGTTGAGGGTCACTTGTACGCCCATATCAACCTTTCTATATTCTGATCAAAAATAACAATAATAATAATTTTTAGAAAGTTTGTGACCCCTTGAAAATCTGATTCACCAACACTCCTTTAAAAGAGTAAATTACTTGGGCTACTCATCGTATTCATTTTTTTAATAAGTGAAAAAAAAAGCACCAAATCTATAAATATACTTGATTTAATAATAATGCTAATAATACTTAGTTTTTCTATTTTTTTTTGAAGGATTTTTTTTAGCATTGTTTGTCACTAAACACATGAGAGGCAGGATCTACATTGATATTCTTATTACTTTATTATTATTTTTAATCATTTTGAATAAAATACCAATCGATGCTTACCATTAATATTAACTAGTATCACCATTTACAATAGAAAAAAGAAAGGCACAAGTTGAATTTGACACTTGTAAAAAAAAATATGATCTATTTCAACTTGTTCTGTAATTAAGAAAACAAACAGGTAACCTGGTAGTACAGCATTGCCATAAATAGGACAATCTAGATATTCCTGTCATAATTCACTTCTCTTCGTTTAATTTACCTTGAAGAAATCAGGATGAAATACAAAGAGCAGTAACCTATAGCTTTTGGATTTACAAATGTTGGCTTTAGTAGCCACATACGTATGTATAGAGAGGCTGCATGCTTAATATTAAGAAAGTTTACTAACTTTAAATAAATAAAAAGGGAAACACGTAGACACTGACCAGCTATTATTCTCTTGTAGGACAACATTCCACCTTGCATTATTACCTTTTATGTGTGTTCTTATTTGCCTAGTGACTTTCTAATTGTTGGTTCCGGGTGAGGCAAACACGAGATCCCTCCCTTCTTTGAGTATAATAAGAAGAAAACATGGGAAAAATAAATACCACTAATTCTTTGAATTAATATCCTAAGGTATATTCTTATGAAAGAAGTTTAGAGTTTATAAGAGAACCCACTGTTACACTGATTGCTCTTCGTACTTGCTTTCGTCCTCCTTAAATATTCTATTTGATGCTAAGATGGATCCCGATTTGTAGCAAAAGGATACTGATTTCTCAAGTTCTGTACCTGTATTTATACATATAAATATTTAGTTATACATATGGTAGGAGTCTATTCTTTTTTACTTAGGCAAAAAGGAACGCATCTTGTAATATACGTTAGCATTTAACCAATGTTATTAAAACCGAATCCGTTTTCCTTTTAATGAAATTCTCCGTTAAAACCGGATTCAACGTATTTGTTTTTAATTTACTTTTTTTTTAATATGAAAAATAAAGTTTTGTTCATAACATGGTAAGTTGTCACTTTTTTTGTGTTTGTTTAACATGAACTATTTTCTACCATTATTCTAGAACTCTACCCTTGCCTTGGAATTTTGTTTGATGAGCATTGGCTTTAAATGAATATTACATTACTCTAAAGCAACACTCACGCTTCTGTAGCGTATTATATTCATACGAGGATTAATACGTTTGATCGCCAAAAAGAAATGTAATATCAAACTAGTGGCTTACGATATTAATTAATATAAATAAATGAAGTATAGCAACTTTGATTTATGGTAAATATTGTTTTATAGTGCTTAAAATAACAACATAACGAAGGATAAGAGGTCCATGGTTAAAAAAAAAAAGGGAACCTGGATCAAGTGTCAACGATTCCATTTTGAGTTCAATAGTAGTTAATCGGGTGAGCCATAGTGTCAAGTCGATCAAGTTTTTTTTCTTATTCTTTAATCGATGTATTGCATTATTATTATTTATTTCTTTTCTCTTATCTTTCCCGCTTCCATTAATGAAAAAATAAGATCATCGAAATAGTGAACTTGTGAGTGCACACCTACCCAAGAAAACCCAAAATGATCACATGTAATGTTTAAATCGTTTATTTACAACAACAGTTTTACCAATAATAGAATGTAGACCTATTATCATTGTTATATTCTAACTCTACCTCACAAAATGATAGGATTTCCAATATATCCACTTATCACAGAACAATTTCCTTTTTAATCATTTTTTCAGGTCAGAAGAAAACGGAATATTATTTTTTTAGCAAAAATAGAAAATCGCATCATTAATTCTACCGTTATTTTAGTCCATGTTTCATAAAGTAAAGCTTTCGAATATTTTCGATCTATGCAAACTACAAAAGTTTTTGCTCAATCCAAACAGCAAAAATAAATAAATAAACCAACAATAATAGCTCTAAAGGTCTTGAAAACGACAAACCGGATTTTGGGATTTTTTTTTCATTGCTTAACTGAGGTTGGAAGAACTGGTATACTCATGAGATCGACCACGCTATGTTTTGGTGTTTACTCAGGTGACAATTACATAGATAACGAACATGTTTCCTATTGTTAAAGAAATTGAAACCACAAAAGAAATTTAGGTATAATATTTTGACTAATATATTAATACGATCAACTTTTTCACGGCAAATGTGGCGGAGCACATACTGTTGTCATTATTTTATTGTGGAAGACATCTAACCTTTTACGAAGGTTTTTTTTTTCTGTACCTTTTTTATGCTATATCTCGTGTTGATACCATATTTGTCTTAATATTTATAAAAGGTACGTTGTATATATATATATTTCAAAATACGTACTTTGCTCCTTCACTTAATTATGATTTTTTTTTTCATGTTACAAAACCAATTACTTTATCTGGGTCGGGGCACTACCAACAGTTTTGATGTTACAATAAAAGGATAACGTCCAAGTGGAGCTTGAACCTTGTAAGGATTTTTTAAATAAATTAAGCGACCTACCTGGTTTGCTATTGTTACATGGTCAATACCAGTTAAAACACACATAATCGGTTTGAGTCTACTAACTCTTGCCATTTTACTTTTGGTAACCTTTTTTCATGCCTTCTCATTTGTATTGTAGATAAACTTGCGAGTGTACCCTAATAATAAAAAACAATTAACGGATAATCCGGGATTGTTATTCTTACTCCTCACAAATCGGATTTTCTTGCTCGGCCATAGATTACCCGAAATGGTTTTTTTTTATTTAGTGGTTCTCTTATTTAAACTTTTTATATATATATATATTTTGGTACCTTTCTTTCAGTTTCTTTTCACTCTTATTTATTTATTACTATTATGCCTTTACCTACTCTCCATAAACGAGAAAGTATACTTGGAAAACAGTTCAGTTTTAGCACAAAGAAAGTCGCAACAACTCTTTTAAAGAATAATGATGTTAATGCAGACGTATCATCGAGTGAGGAAGATGATGATCACCTTCCAGAAGACGAAAAGAAGCTTTATCAGGATATGAAGCAAGTTCGAAAGGCACTCGATTATTTCCTCGACTCCAACATCAATGAAGCCGAAGCTCTACTCAAGCCCCATTACAAAGACTCTATGTACTTTTCCCTTGGATACTCATTCATCTTGTTCCTCAAATGCGTCATGACATTTGAAAAGGATGATATCAACCACGCCCTTGAAATATTAAAACATACCATCCAGATTTCTGCAAGTCAGCGAAGAAAAGATACAGGCTGGTTAGATAGTATTACAAATTGGGTGAAAGGTACTACTTTGGATGATCTTAAACAAATGACGGTTGTACAAAGACATGCTGTAAATATACATATATAACATAAAGCAAAATGGATAAAAAAAAATTACATCCTGTACATGGCTAAACTTTTTTTTATTATTATTCTACACAGGAATTGGTTCACTCTGAAGCATACTTATTAAAAGCTCTATTGTGTATTATTCATGATGAGAGCGTTATGTCTTTTCTTAGAGAAAGTCTTCATATCCGCAGCAGTTACAACACATATATCGTTCTTGAAAAATACCTTAACTTTGTAAATGAAATCAAATCCAAAAACAAGGATGTTTCGAAATATGAAATGGATGACAACTTTACTTCTGGTGTCTCCTTAGGCATTGGGTGTTTCAACCTAATTCTATCCATGCTACCAGCATCGGTCATCAAGGTGGCTGAGTTTATCGGGTTTTCCTCTGACCGGGCCCATGGTCTCCATGTGCTAGAGTCAGTAGGTGGTTGGAGAAACGACGATGAAAATCCTAACGACGGTCTCCGACGCGAACTTTGCGACATGATACTTATTACCTACCATGTTGTTCTTTCTCGCATTGCTCCTTTATCAGACATTGACGAGGGTCTTGCCGCCAAAATTCTTGCTTTTGACTTGAATCGCTTTCCCAAGGGCGTGTTCTTTCTTTATCTCAATGGAAGACTCATGGTAAGCAGAAAGTTATTGGAAGAGGCAAAGCAACAGTACCAGCTTGCCATAGATACGCAAAAGGATTGGAAGCAACTTCAGCATATGTGTTTTTGGGAACTTGGAACCATTTCAACCGTGCAGAAGCGCTGGAGTGATGGGTTTGATATTTATGATGAGCTTGGCAAAGAAAGTAACTGGTCAAAGGCAGTGTATACCTATCTCAAAGCAGTCAGTCTTTATATGATGACAAATGAAATGGCCGATGGTGAGGACAAGACAAAAAAAATGGAACAAGTAAAAAAGTTGATGGAGCAAGTCAATGGTCAAAAGAAAAAAATTGCAGGAAAAACCATTCCCATGGAGGTAATATAGAAGGACATGCCCTTGATTGAACTGGTCGTTTATATTCAACTTGACATTTTTAGAAATTTATGTCGCGTAAAGCAAGAAAATTCTTAAACCAAGGAAACTACCTTATTCTTCCCGATCTCGAGATCTTGAATGCGTTTAGCGGTTTCGAATTCATGCCTGTTGATGTCCTAAAAGACAACAAGCTACGTATCCAAAAAGAGCTGGATCGCCTTACCAAGACTCCACCTAAAGAAATCGCAAACTACTATGACGATTTATGTTTTGTTCATTATCTACAGGCAGTTGTCTGTCGCATGTTATATATCCAAGGATACGAAACGGACGAGATGAAGGAATTGCACTCAAAATCTCTTGACGTGGTGTTCAAACATGGAAAAGACCTTACACTAGATCACTATGTTTATTTCTTTAGTCGGTACGAAAATGCACGCATGTTATTGCTCTGCAAAGAGTACGCAAAGGCTGAAACAGAAATCAATGTGGTATTGAAGGCAGATGATCGTGGACAATATAACATTGGTTCAGGGTCTGCAAAGGGAAAGTATAGTCTTGCAAGTCCGCTTACATTCAAGTGCCATAACTGCATGACCAAGATCAAAGCCGAACTTAAGGCTGAAACAGAGTCAAAATAGACATGTACATTCTTATTTTATATAAATAAATAAAAAATATAATACACACTAAATTAAAACCAACATATCAATAATGGATTCGCCTGTTTGTTGTTCTTTAAACTTAGTAAGTGCATATAGTTTGTAGCCGAGACACCAAGTTTATATATAAAATAATGGTCAAGGATATCAAGTTTTACCCGGACACCAAATTTACAAAATTGGCTCTGATAACTTGGATATTTTGTACAACCGCCAAATGGTTGTGTATCGTTTGTATTGACTTGCTGTCTTGTTTTAT
>VCJK01001638.1:34836-52171 GCA_024139485.1 Backusella psychrophila | reverse complement strand
TTTTTTTTTTTTAGTACGATGCTCTTGGTGTGTTGGAAAAGTCACTCCTTCAACGTAGTCATCTAAAGAAAGAGGAAGAAGATGTTAAATCTAGCGATTTTGAAAGAAATTTACATTCGCCTCCTGTAGCAGATCGTGATGTTCGGTAAATATCGACCCACTATATCAATATACACATCTTGTATCTAACATCTATTGTACATAGAACATCGTGTATTAACGATAAATGTTTATTTATCACGAATATCGACCCTTTACCCTTACAAGAAGGTTTTGACACTAGTCAATTCAATAATATTTCAGAATACGAGGCTAAACATGGACAGCATAAAAAATCATTAAAGTCGACATTGATGCATGACTCGTTTCATAAAGCTGTAGATCAAGACACTGAGACATGCTGGAACACTGTGAAAGGTAATAGATGCAAATATATGAATAAATATACGTATATATTAAACATCCTTTATATAGCCCCTAAATCAGGAGATTATTTTGGTCTATACCTTGTTGGAGACATTCAAGCCAAGAGAGTCGTGTTATATGTCAAGTCACGACCCTCAATTCCACTTGAAGACATGTTCAAGGTATCTGTTCAATACGTCATGTATGGATCTTGGGAACAATGCACCATCAAAGCTCTCCCTGTACGACAAACTGGCTACCGACTCGATCTTGATTTCCATTGTGCCAATCATCAACCTATCAAGTCCATTCGTGTCGAGTTTTTGGAAGATCAAAAAGATAACTTTGAGTTGTGTGGTTTAGGATTGGATAACTTTGCTGTATAGAATTGGTTTTGTTGAAGTAAAATGAAAGAAAATGTTACATTTTAGTAGCTACTTCAAATCACATCATATCGAGCAGCTTTATATCTAAGTTTGTAATTTCATAAAAATCAATAGATACCCTATATTTCCCTTTATTTTTATACGGTGATTTTGAAATTAATTATGTATATATAATAAAAGAGGTTAAACGTGAAAAGGAGTACTTTTATCAAACATTCTCAATTTCTCAGTGTCTTGTTCTTTATTTTAAGGAAACGAAATATGCTCCCTGTCAAAAGTATATAGACGAAGAATGTACAGTTATAATTGTAACACTGGCCGTGGAACGATTCTGTTTATGAGAAGATGTGTACTCTATTTATTTGATTGGTATAGTGTATTTTTACACATATTTACCTTGCCAGGATATTTTCCACCTCATTTACCAAATTTAGAAACTACACGCCTTTTTTTATCTGAAAAACAAATTACTAAATTTGGGAAATTATTTCATGACGAGAAAAAAAAATACATGCTTTTCTTTTTAGCAGAATAGTTGATGCGAGTAAGGATCAAAAGGTAAATACTGGCCATTTTTAGTACAAGGTTCTTTTTTAATATTAAGAACGCGAACTGCAATGTATGATAATTATCCAGGAGAACAATAGAAATCCAGACACGAGTTTTAACTTTGAAGCTATACCCACAAAAGTAGTTTAGTGTTACCATAATGTACTATAATACATGCTTTTCTCTTGAGCAAAACAAAACAGAGATAAGCTCCATATATAATAATAATTTTAGTGCTAGTAATAGATACTACAACAATATTTAATCATCACTTTAGATGCACGAGACTGTGTTTTTAAAATTGATAAAGGTAATTGACCACAAATATTGAAACTTTAACGAAATAACAAGAATTCTCATTGAATATGAAAATAGCGCCTTTACAGTACCTGAAAAGGGCTGTTTATTATTTTTATCATCACTAGCAACAACAAATTATGTTTTAGGCAAGACAACTTGAGAGTATTCATTGTTGTTGGTCAATATATTAACAAACTAATAAGCTACACAACATTGTAAGGTTCATGCTGATTTATCAAGATGAACATCAAGTCTGATATGATGCTGTTCATTATTAAATAAATATTAACCTGGATGTTTGTTTTGATTGTTAAAAGTAGGATGTGTAGACCCAATTTAAGAGCGTTGGATATTGTAAAGATAAAATAGTCTTATCTCTACTAGCAAAGCGTACTTTACCAAGTTTGATGCATGTAAAATTACTTTACTAAAAGACAAAGAAAGCTTGTGAAAGGGAGAGCTCCTTTACAAGACGCATGCGTCTGGAATATTGAACTTTACAACATTACACTTTTGTTTTTATCAATGTTGAATGATAACAAATAATTATGAAACCAGATTTCAATAAAAGCAAAGTAAAAAGTAAGAAAAAAAAAAGTTAAAATGAGAATATTGGTCGGAATTGAGAGAAGGTTTTTTTTACAGAGACTGAGGGTGTGTGTCACAAAAGGCAGGTTCCACTCATTTTTTATTTATTTATTTATTTTATTATATTTTTTTTTATTTTTCCTTTTTGTTTTTCTTTTTGTTTTTCTTTCACGTACTTTACTGAATACATTTTATCAAGAAATATACACAGAAAATGCAGTCTATTAAGTGTGTCGTAGTTGGTGATGGGTAAGTCGTATCTCTATTTTTTCTTTAAAAAAAGGGTGGTGAATAAAAGTCGGTGATATGCGTGAGTGTGTGTGTGTGTGAGTGAATGAGTCAACATGATGACAGTGATGAGGGCAATCATGATGATGATGATGACAATGATGATGATGATGATGACAATCATGATGACAATCATGATGATGATGAAAGGACTGTGCATAATGAAGAAGCAGCGTATACTTACCTTTCTTTCTGTAACTGAATAGTGCTGTTGGTAAAACATGTTTATTGATATCGTACACAACAAATGCGTTCCCGGGAGAATATATTCCTACAGTGTAAATATGACAATACGTTGACAGAGAGAGAGAATAGAGACTAAAAAGGACACTGGTGTTTTTTATTTTATTTTATTTTAGTTTTGACAATTACTCTGCCAATGTCATGGTAGATGGCAAGCCCATCAATCTTGGCTTGTGGGATACAGCAGGACAAGAAGATTATGATCGTCTTCGTCCTCTATCTTACCCCCAAACCGATGTCTTTCTCAGTTGCTTCTCCCTTGTGAGCCCACCTTCATTTGAAAATGTTCGCACAAAGGTAAATACACAATAAAGTCGGAGTAATAAATATCACAAACGTAAAGCTGATGATCAATAAACCATAGTGGTACCCAGAGATCAGCCATCATGCACCCAATATCCCCATCATTTTAGTTGGTACCAAATTAGATTTACGCGAGGATCGCGACACAGTAGAGAGATTGAAGCAGAAGCGCATGGCTCCTATATCTTACCCTCAGGGCTTACAAATGGCAAAGGACATTAGTGCTGTAAAGTACCTCGAGTGCTCTGCGCTTACTCAAAAAGGCTTGAAGAACGTGTTTGATGAAGCTATTAGGGCTGTCCTGTCACCTCCTGTGCGACCTAGAAAGAAGAAGGGTTGTATGATCTTGTAATCTCTCTCTCTCTCTCTCTCTCTCTTTTACCCTTTTATCTATCTATCTACCTTCCTACTTCTCTCTCTTTATCTCCCTCTTTTTTACAATATTACCAGCATCCCCTTTTTTGTTTATGTATAAAATATATTGTTTATTTCACCTCTTTATAAATATACAAGATGCACGTGAAATAATATGAGGAGTAAAACGATAATACAAAATATAATGAAACTGCCTTTTACTACTCCTCAAATTAAACTGATGAATATGTTGGCTCACTTTACTATTCATGACTGATGGCCACTTTGTGATCGCTTACAGCGCAGCACCATTTTAGAAGGATATTCCCTCAATTAGTTAGAATGCGGAATAAAGCAAGTACCCATCTACCTTGTGTCCATTGATAAATAGATTATATCCAGCATGCAAAAACCTAAATGACCTTGTAGTTGATTCCTTTGAGGCAGAGATATAATATCCACCAGTTTGAGAGGTTTTTTCATGCATATGCCGATGAATCATAATCGTTCTCAAAATACTTCAATGTTTTGAAAAAAAAAACAATCCAAGATCATCGTCAATGGTGTCACATAGGCAGGGTGGTTCAAATTGAGACAATTTATAAACAATGAAATTGTAGAAATTGTACATCATTTTGAATTTCGAGATGGTCAGATTTACAAACTTCTCACTTAAAAAAAGTCTCAAAAGACTTTTCTAAAAAGTTGATTCTATCCTCTGTTTAGAACTTGATACAAATACTTTCAAGAGACTCACGTCATATGTTGTATTATATTTGCACTCTGTATTGAATTTCTCCATCATGTAAAAGAGCAACAATGGCTTCCCAAAGTGTGTCTTAAAAGAGACACAAAATTCGAAACACACCCATTAATAAAATCAATGGAATGATTTTAAATCATGTATTGCTTTCCTCAAATACCATCATGTTTGATTCCAAATTTGGACAAAGAAGATCCGTGATATGGATATGGATTTTAATATTCTTTTTTTTACTTGACATTTGCTCAATGACTGTAAAAAATATCAAGATAAATAAAAATTTCCAAGGCCAATCGCTGAATTGAAACAAAAAACAGCCAGATAGACCTAATTGGTTTATATAGTCATATATTTGGATGTAAAATAGGATGGCTTTTGTTTTATGTAACCAATTCCATTAAAAGGATGGTTATTGAAAATAGCAGTGCAATTCATAGTGGAGGAGATGGTACTAAAATTAATGTACACAGAACAACGTCAATTTATCCTTGTTTTATCCTGCTTGCTGTTTATTAAATAAATATGTATATTTGAATAGCAATCACACGTAAAGTAGGGCAATCTACAAACGATGATAGTATATAGCTGTTGTAATAAACCGACCATAAAAAGAGCATCTGGCTATGCTTGGAGTTTATTAAAAAAAAAAGCATGCCTAGTCCGAGGTTTACTTCCGGACTCTTTTGAAAGTTCTGGGCGCCCTAATGATATAAAGTGCTGACTTTTATCATTTGAAATTGTGGTTGTTGGAAAAGAAAGTTTATCGTGGCAGGGACGATGACGACATACGTTACACTACATTCGATTGGTTGAGTTTCAAAAAAAGTTTAAATGAGTTTCTGTTCACAAGGAGAGACGTTTTTTTTTTTTATATCACAATGACAAAACAAGTGAACAGAACTAAAATAGCTTGAATCAATCATATCTAAAAATAACGCATCTGGACAAAACAAGACATAAATATTTTGATGGTGAAGAGTGAAAGGCAAAACTAGGATTCCCGCTTCTCGGAAACAAACAAAATGTCACACTTTAGTCGGAACTCTCTTTTTCTGTTCCCTTTTAATTAAAGTGGCAACCCTTATCGAAAGGAAAGGAGAACTTTCCAAGGAGAGTGATTGTTTTTATTTTGTAAAACGGTAGGATAGACCTCTGTAGAATATTGATTCTCTTTTTTGTTTTGTTCTTGTGATTTCCCTTACCAAAGAAAATATCATTATTTGATTGATATTTTCACATTACAAACATTGATCATGTTGTAGTAGTTGAACAAAGTAATTTAATTTTCACGATGCAATGAAAATAGGATCTCAGAGAAGTAAAGGTCTATTATTGCTACTATAAGCAGACATCATCATCACATTTATTCTACCATTCACTTAACAATTTCATCAAGTGCATAGAGCATCCTACATTACACACACCCAGTTGTTCCTTTCACACAGATTGTAACATTAGTGTTTGACCAATCAGTCAAGGTGATTACGGAACGACTCATATATTACAATAGCTATTGAAAATGTACTTTTTCATAGTTTTCTATATATATATGAATCCAGCTAGTATGTGATACAAAAACTACTTGATTTATATTAAAATATTTCAAAGGCATTAAATCAATGAGTGTCAATAAAATCTTTATAGCTCTTATTTTCGGAGAAAAATGACTCGTGCAACTCTTTTGGTTTGGTAACACAAAAATTCATCAATGATGATTGAGCTTTACTCGACTCCTGTAATTTGTACACTTCTATTATCCTTTTCTTTCCTTCTTTTTGTTTTTGTTTTTGTTTTTCAAAGGGAGAAAAAAGATAAACTTGCATTTCTTTATATATAAAATAAATCAAGATAGTTTATATATAGCAAGTTTAGGAATAAGACGAGAAGAGAGACTGTTCTGAACACAACATCACTTCTATTTTTATCCTAGTTATCCAAATATATTCTACTTTTTATTTATCGTCATTTCTTTTTCTTTATTACCATTTCTTTCTTTGTCATTGATTTCTTATACCACTTTTCCTTTTTATCCAAACAATATCACCAAAATTATGCAAAAAAGAGATGGTAACCATACTCATTTATCTTTAGTAGCACTCATGACTAAAATTTATGACAATAGAGGATTTAGCGACAGAAGCTGAAAATTGCTCAAAACAGGGTAATGCATATCCTTATTGCTTACCTCTTACAACCGAGACTTGGACAAATGGTTCAACGCACGATTTTATTTGGAATTTCAAGTAAAATATAGTTTCATTTACCTCTTCACTTCTTCATTAATTTCTTATTACTTCAACTCGAAAAAAAAAAAATACACCATACACCTTCATAACAGATATAAATGGATGGCATGAATGAAATTAAAATTAAATTATTTTTCTTTTTTTTCTATTATATATGTATATTCAGCTATCCTTATTATGTATCGTCGCCGAATATCAGTATCTATCTATACAATATTGTCAAATACGCCTATGTTTCAACAAAAAATTACACCAATTTGAGCACTTCGTTAGGCGGTGTTGAAGTCGCAGTAGACGATAGTTGGTTTCTCAACTCGCTGTCACCTGGTTCACAAAACCAAACAGTAACAACTTATTTATATATTTTACCGTCAACAATGGATCCTTACACCGAACTTGCAAATTCAAACAGTATGTACCCACGACCTTTCAACTTTTCTGTTCTCCGTAAGTATAGATAGAACGATGTATATCCAGCTATAAATACTTATATATTTGACCACACAACTTTAGAAATCGCACCACTTGCTAATGGATCTACCATTTCAAATTCAACACAAAATGGAAACAATAGCAGTAATACGACATCCAATTCTACAAATAATGATAACAGCAGCAGCACCCATTTACCCGGATGGGCAATAGCAGTGATTTGTGTTGCAGTATTTGCCATTTTATTTGGCGCTGCAGCATCCATTTGGGCCGTTATACTTACCCGACGAAACAAAAAGCAAAATAAGCTTTCACCTTCCAGTGGAGGAGTAGCTGCCATATTGGGTGGTAAAAAAAGAGAAATGTCAGAGGCTGGCTCTTCCAATTCCAAGGCACACATGATAAAAGGTCTACAGTCCACGGACAGTGTGGCAAATACAAACTCCGTTGAAAACGCCTCCATTGCAGGCACACTCAACTCGAGAAACCAGCCCAAGATAACATCTTCAGATGCCATGATGCTTGCAGACTCGTTTAGAAATACGTTGGGACGATCAACGGATTGGAACTTGTCGGGACTTGGCCAAGAAGAAGAAGAGGAACTTAAACGAAGAAAATTGGGTGAAACGTTGCTGCAAAGACAGCTGGAAGAGGACGGGACTTCTGTTAAACACGCGGGTAGATTTACTCGAGTAAAGAGTTTAAATGATATACCAAAGCATGCTACCCTTGAACATCCAAGAAACCAGTAAAAAAAAAAAAGCTATATAATAACACTTTCCCTTTCTTCTTTTGTATTTTAAACCATTTTTCTCTATTTCTTTTTTGGCATCCCTCATTAGACTATTTATACAATTTGTACCATTTCTTTTTTTATTATTATTTTTCTTACTTTCCACTCTCATTTCCATTTTTTATTTGCTTTCTTTATTTTTTTTAAATAAAAAGCCAAATAATATTATCTGTTCAAATTTACTTGTTTAAAATAATAGAGATTTAACCAACCTTTACTTTGATACATTTGCCAACATTGGTTGTGCATGATTCTAATTCACGTTACTGTTTTCATTCCAAAATTGGCCCTGATTTAATTTTTTAGAGGACAAACTTGGAATTATTATTAGCAACAGCGTTCTGTACATGACTTACTTAAAGAGGGAGCCCTTTAAAAAAAATTCAGCCTTATTTTAATAAGCAAAATATATTAGAAATATAAATATTTAATAAACGAAATATATAGATACCCGCGGATATCAGCTTTCATGATACCAGAAAGGCAGTATCACTGTAATCACTACTTATCAGCAGTATTATCAGCCTCTCAATAATCAAACAAATAAGGATTAAATGGTATAATGAAACAAAAACGCTGCACTTACTCTGGTTGATGTCTATTTTTATACTTCTTCCCTCCAGACGCAAAGATCTTTATCACCTTTTATTGATTCCTTTTCCTCTCTTCCTAGTGATACCTTTGCTCCATTACTCCTGCTTCAAGATACCATTCGTTATTTGAATACCTCATTCTGTTTTCTTTTGAGTATCAGCAGATGGGAATAAATATCGGTGTTCTGAGTCGACCCCACATATATTTGATAATCACACAAGTCTTTTACCAAATCTGGACACTTCTTATCAGTCGACTTTTTTGTTTCCCAGTCATTGGGATAATCAAAGAGGCCTCGATAGTCTATAAGTAAGGTCATCCTAGCCTATTGGCATTCTAGAGGACATATTTATCATTCGAAAACCGAGAATAACTCGTGATATTCTATATAAAAAGAATATAGACTTCAAATCTTACTATAAAATATATTTCATGTTGATGCAATGCATTTACTCATTCAGGTAAAAATCATTGAAATGAATTCATTGGTTACTTTGAGTATTCTGAGCCAATGAAAATGTCGACACTCAATTTTCAAAAAAAAGCTTTGAAAATAAAAAGAGACTCTTCTCTGGACAGCACTTTTTCATTTTATTAATAAAATAAATCAAGAAGAAAAACGCGACTTGATTGCCAAAACACAAACAAAAATAGAGATGATATAAAATGTTCCTTTTCACAAGATATTTGTATATAAAGCTAATTCTTTGCATCATTATCTGATACCAAAGGGCTTTCTATTACGGGGTTTGAGCCGGTAATACAAGTGGGATTAGAGTGTGGGATTGTATCAGGTGAAGGATGTTCCGAACCTATAGCTAAAGGCTCTTTTCCTGCTTTTGACAATGCATAATCACCAGAATCAAAGTATTTACGCTCCTAAAACACCTTTCTTTATTAGCATCATATCACAGATAATAAAATTAGTAATAAATTATTATTATTGTTATTTTTACCTTGAGCTTATGGCCTAAAAGATCTTTGCGATCTGGAAGTTTGCCGTACATGCGAAATAGCTTTTGTTCTTCTGCACTTAATTGCTATTGTGTTTGGTGTACTTAACAATATATTCAAGCAAGCTTATAGTAAATGAACTTACACTGACATCAATCTTGTTTGCTTGAGCTGGATTCATTCGATTCAGTCTTCAATCTTAAACGTGTATTGTTGTTGGTTTTATTATTACTATTATTATTATAATAAATAGAAAGATAAATAAGTGAGAAAGACAAGTGCTTTCTTTGAATTGTCTGTGTTTGTTTTACAGTCACGGATAAATATTCTTTTTCTGAAAGAAAAAAAAGAAAGAAACAAGGTATGTCCTAATATAGCAAGCTCTCTCTTTCACTTTCTCGTTTTCTCTCCAGTTTGCTTGTTTCCTTGGAAGAAAGTATCTTTGTTTGTATCAGTGCTTAACAATGAAATAAAATGCGTGTTTTCATGGATTCCATATTTGAAATTTTTATTCAAATGTTTTACTATCATTTGGTGAAATGATATTTTATTTAAATATACCTTTGTGTTTGGAATCATAAAAGAAACGCATGAAAGAACGTATCAAATAGTCAGTCATCTAAAGGATAACCCACGGAGATATTGTTTTAATTGTACCAAAAAAGAAAACGACTTTTATCACTGGACTCAATAGTTAGCCACACACAACTTCAAGCAGTAGAGTTTTAACAGTGGTTATTATTATATAAACTGTAAAAGATTGTGGTATTTATTAGCGTGACCAATCAAAAATGAGATTATACACTGAAACCCCATATTTTGATGCGTTTTGATCTGCTTTGTTAAATGGGTTTCATATTAATTATTATTGCTATTATTACTATTGTTATTATTATTGGTGAATGATGGAAGCCTCGTCGTCAAATCCATCAACAAATTCGTAAATTGAATCAAGAGAGCTTTGTGCCATGCTTGAAACAAGTATCTCTTCGTTATCACCACCATCATCATCATCATCATCTTGTAGAAGCGGCTTTCTAGCAAAACAGATGAACCAATCGACATATGATTCATAGTCTCGGCATTCTTTCATTATTTGGTTTAAATCTTCATTACTAAATAATGCAGTCTCGTCGTTTCTTTTTGCAACGGAGCTCAAGAATAGTTGATGATTCTCAGCATATATTTTTCCAAGCCGCTCTCCATCGCCTCCCAATCCTATACTAGTCTGATGCTGATTGATCTCTACAAACTCGCCATAAAAGGGAAGTACTTGTGTGTCCGTCATCTGGCAAGAGAGCATAATTTGGGAAAAAAGAGGGTGTATGGTTGAATTTTCATGCAGCAAGGATGAAAATTCAGAATGACAAAACAGTTTGATTACTAGTAAAACCAGTCAATTTCTTTGTTCAATCCATCACCATTTTATCGTTTGTTTACCTTGTTCGTTTATTTGCATCGATGAATTATGTCCAGAACGTCTAATGATATAGTCTGTATCAACCACTTCAAAGTATCCGCCTGGTTTTAAAATTCTTGAAACTTCTTTAACGAGGGACACAACCTTATCGGGATGAAGATGTAAAACGACCATGCGCATAAATACAAAATCGAATGATCCATCTTCGAAAGGTAATGTATTTGGGACTTCATGTAATTGAAAGTATGAATTTGATGGCTTAATGGAAACAGGGAATAATGGACATTGATCTATTCCATAAAAGTCTATGTATATATCGATTATTTTAGTATAAGCAATGATTTCAACGGTATATCTCATAGTATTACCCGAGTTTGGATATTCCGTCGCCATTTCAAGAATCCTGTCGATCAAAATAGATATGAGTTTAGAAATGGGGCTTATTATATATATAAAACAAAAGGATATTTTACCATGTGCCTGAACCGCACCCAATATCCAAGACTTTGGGTCTAGCGTGATTATCAATCGATTCATTATTTGATAGCACATCCTTTATTGGTGAGATAAAGTTTCCACCAAAAACTGATTTTAAAATATAATGCTGTGGGGAAAAAAAAATGACTGTTAATTGAAAGAAATGACGAGAAAAGAAAAAAAGAAATATTCTATTTCAATAAATACCAAGGACATGAGTCTATCTGATTCATCGTCATCACAAGGGAGTATAAATTGCATTTGGTTGTTCTTGTCTTTCCAATACCTTCTATTATTGATGGTAATATAGTTTTTATCTAAAGTGAACGAAGTAGATATCTCGGACAAATCCTCACCATCTTTTGTCGAAGGGACGGTGCTCAATGAAAGCGATCGTTGACCTGGGTATATTTTTTTTACTGAACTGGTGGTTGATGATGTCTTGGCAGATGCACTAGTAGAACTAGTATGCACATTATACGCTGAGCTTGTTTTTCTTATTGGCTGAGGTGTGGTCGATGCAAACTCAAAGTAATTCGGTGCTGTATTTTTTACTCGTCCCATGCTTACATCAGGAGAATCAAGCATTTGTGCTTCGAAAAAAGACGTTGCATAGGGTTGGGGCTTTTTAGTGATACGTTTGGCTTTAATTGATGTTGGTGCTGCTAATGATGCCTGGGTTGGTGTTTGAGTTTGCTGTAAGGACTGTGTTTGCCCCATATTTTTTATTTAATCAGTGATACGGCGGTTTTATATTTTGATATTTCGTAATGATATAAATGGAATTAGGCCGCTATAATAAGAAGAGTTCAGGATATTTACTGCTCTGTTACTGTACTCTTTACTTTTGTTTTGTTTTATTTTAGATTTATTATTGTGGAAAGAAGGAAGAGAAAATTTTAAAATTCGCTGCGGCTGTATTATTAAAGGAAAAGCTGTACCTGTTTTTACATCTCCCTCCAATCAATTCATCAATGTTTCATACCGTTAAACTCAACCATCAAACGTGTGTAACTGACTAAATCGAGACACACAAAAGCATTTTAACAGGGTAAAGAAATTAATTACCCTGTGTATTTCCTGTCCATCTTTTTCTTCATTGCACTTACTAATTACCTGAACAGGATTTAATTATATAAAAAATGACAAAGATACCATTGTACCATAATGTAAACAGAAAAAAAGAGCGACTATAACACAAAGGAATCTATTTGATACGAACTTTTCTTCCAGTACTTGCAATGTAAAAATATCTCTTGCCGTGTATCTTTTCGTTACCATCTGTGGTCTAGTTCCATCGTTTTTGTACGACTAGATCCTCTCTCTTCAATTAAGGTTGTATGCACCACCATTGGTATTCTATCCTGTCAAAAAAAACATATTTTGGGATAAATCATAAATACACTCATAATAATTCAAAGTGTACTTAAATACATCTTGAATGAATATATATCTATATAAGAAGGATATGGTAAGTACTATTAAAAAAACAAACAGTGAATCATTTTATTGTCTTGATGAAAATGATACTCTAAAAATAATAAAAATATAAGAAAACCATGTGCAAACTGTTTTTGAATAACGTGCAACTTTGCGCACCACATTATCACCCCCCTCTCTGGTTTTCAAAAGGATAAAGTTTGCTTGATGCGAAAAACTAAATTAAAACACAGTTCTTTTCTTTTCATCGAATCCTTTAAAAGTGCTTTTTTCGGGTTAAATGATTAATAATCAAAGTGGTATTTTATTGTTTTTTTCATTCAATGTTAGCATATACTAGACTGAGTATTGCAGGATATTAAGCCTAATGAAATACTTATTTAAGTATGAGCTCATATTTAATATAAAAGGATCAATTCATCATGTATATCTTGAGTGGCTCATATAATATGCGTATATTAATATGTTAGTAACTGACATAGAAGGTTAGATGAGATGTAAAAAGTATAATGTTTAAATGATCTACACATTCGCATAAATGGCTATTTTTTTATAATGAAATACGATGGGCTGAATAACACTAAATGAAAATATCAGAAATTCAAAAACTACAGATCGTAATTTTATAAAATTAAATTATTAAGTTCAAAAGCAAGCTACATGTATATTATCTAACTTGGTTTAGATTTCCGATTATTAACATCATCAAACAAATTAGCTTCTCGGGATCTGGAATAAGACCTGGTCGAAAAGAGGACGATTCATAAGTTTAGGGTGCTACAGCCGGACTATTACTATTTGCAAGAATAGGCCCCCTTTGGGGAAGAGGTGGAGGAGCCTGGCTTGCTCCAGTGGGTTGATAAAATGATGGATCATATGGGTCATAATCATCGAAACCACTTTGTTGCTGACCCATTGAAGATGAAGAATCTATGTCACATACAATTGGATTGTTTTCTGGCAAACTTGTTAATTCTGGAGGACAACCGATTTCCGTACCATATCCACCTCTTGGTACACCAAAACCTTCCTTTTTATGTAATGACGTATTGGTCTTGGCCATCTCTAGACCCTGTTCAATCTTTTTATATGGTTCAAAGTTCCATTTTTGAGAAAGACCTCTAGAATCAGTGCTACGTTCACGCAAAACAACTTGGGCTCCACCTTTGATGACATCTCCCTTATGAAACCATTTTTAATTAATGAAAAATATGGATTAAACATAAGTCCCTTCCCTTTTTTTTTACTCACTTTAACATCCATAACAAGATCAGGGTATTCTTTAGAACAAAGATAACCTTGATCAAAAATCCACTATTTTTTTTAAGTTTGGTTTTAGAAATAAGAAATAGCATTAATCAATACTTGCCTCTTGAGAATGCTTAGCTGGATCGGCTTTCTTTTGAACTAGCGTTTTACTTTTTTTGAGAATACCTAAGGAAACAATATGCCTTAAAAAACGTATACTTGACGATAGAAACAAAGCAGCTTACCAGAACTAATGTCGATTACTGTTTGCTACTGATTAGATTTATTTTGTAATTTTTATTTTATTTTATTTCAACTAACTTACCCAAGCCAGATTTTTTATTTTCGAAACGACCATCCTTGTAAGTCCACAATCTGTTTCATTCCAATTCATCATTATTATTAGGAAGTACTAAATTTTCTGAATATTAAAAACTTTACTGATTATCACTATCTTCAAACTTTTGTGGCCATATGATTATGTTTGCACCTCCCTAAAGATTTGTACATCATTTAATAAGATCAATCACAAACATATTTAATAATTTAAAGCATTTACTTTCTCTTTTCCATCATATACATCCAAGACAAAACCTTTATCGCAAAACTCTATATAAAAATATCCTTCTGGAAACATGGCTCCAGCAGTTGACATAACGGTTGTGTCTAAAATAAATTAAAAGTTAAAGAAATAAAGAAAGATTATACACAATTTTGATCGGATAAAAAGCTGCTTTTTATTTGCTTTGTTTTAACAGACTAAACAAATCGATAAATTCAGCTCCTCTTGTTGAGTTTTATACCTTGAATATGGTTGAAATGTGTTTTTCCTATTAAATTCTAATATATTTCCCATGCCATAATTTAAGCAATAGGTTCCGTTTAAAGTTGTATAAAAAAAAGAAAACGAAAACGAAGGTATTTCATTTTGAACAAAAATTATTTTATTTAATATTTTTTAACTACATACAAAAGGTTTAATATAGAGTAGATGTTAGAAAGTTACTCAGCTTGCCAGAGGGAGTGAGCAGCTCCGGGTTGCCAGGTAGGGTTGGATGTGTGGCCTTGAAGACACATGTAGACCTGACCATGGTACTTGACACGATCACCTGCAGCATATGTTCCAACAGGGTTCCAGTTTTTAGCGTCACCTCCATCACAGCTGTTCTTACGACGACGGCGGCATTCATCATCATCACCACTATCGCTGTTACTGCCGCTGTCACTGCCACTATCACTGCTGCTACCACTACCGCTATCACTTCCACCACGGTTCTTCTTTTTCTTTCTGCATTCACCTTCACAGTCATTCTTCTTGCAGGAGGATTTGCACTTGTTCTTCTTCTTCTTCTTGCATTCACCTTCACAGTCATCCTTCTTACAACTAGACTTGCACTTCTTCTTGCACTCGCCTTCACAGTCACTCTTTTTGCAGTTGGGCTTGCAGTTCTTCTTGCATTCACCTTCACAGTCGTTCTTCTTGCAGCTAGGCTTGCAGTTTTGCTTCTTGTCATGGCTACGCTTTTCAAGTCCTTCTGATTCGTGCTTCTTTTGCTCAAATTCGCTCTTCTCGCGGTCATAACGCTCACGTTCAGAGCTTAATTCATCACGGTCATGTTCGAACTTTTGCTGTTCAAGGCGCTTGCGTTGTTCTTCTGCTTCAGCCTCAACCTTTTGGCGCTCTTCTTCTGCCTCTTGTTCTTCATGGTTATCATACATCTTCTTTCCGAGGAAACCAGCACCGACGGCCAAACCAGCACCAAGAATAGCTCCACCGATAGCCATGCCGGTTGACTTCTTTTTGGTAGATGTCATGCGAACACTATGAGATTCATGGACGTAACTCTGACCGCGAATAGGAGCACAGTTAAAGTTGGGAGTTTCAGAGTTGGGGAAACCGGAAGCAGCCAATTGCAAGTTGATTTCACCAGCGCGTTCACCCTTGGTATTGTAAATTTCAAAGAGACCGTTCATGTTGGCACCTTGGTTCTCAACGATTTGCTTAATGGGAATGGCACAGAAACCGATGACTTCGTTGACAGTAGTCTCTTCATTAAGGACTTCAACATAGAGGTTTTCTTCACCATTCAAAGAAATAGTGAATGTTTGGTTCCAGGTAGCATTTTCACCAGCATTCTTATGTGTAAAGGTTTTCAAGAAGGAGTCCTTTTCTTCAAAGTTCAAAGAAAATTGGAGGAAGGGGTCTTGCTTACCCAACTTTTGGCTGGAAATCAACTGGCTGGCAGAGCTAACATGGATGGAGAGAGTAGTACTACTACGAGCATGGGTAGAGGTAGTATTACTGTATCCAGCAGTGCTGCTGTATTCAGTACTAGTGTATTCAGCGCTACTGTATTCAGTGGTAGAGGATGTGGTTGTATTAGTGTGAAGCATTTTGGGTTTAACAAAAAAAAAAAAATGAGTAAAGTATTTGATTCAAAACTTGGTGCCTATTTATTTTAAAACAAAATGCAAATTCTAAAAGGTTTTGCGGTCCCGATAAAATGCTTATTTCCTAAAGAAATCTTAGAACCGTTAACCTTTTTAAAAAACAACTATTTCACGTGCTCTATCGCGGTCGGTCCTACATGCTTTTTATTTACTTCTCTGTTGGCGTTTTGAGAAAAAAAAAAAGGTGAAACTGTTAGAGTCAATATAAACACGACGAAGATACATACCAATGCATTTTTGTTAGAGAAGTACAAAAAGTCTCGATGTAATATATGTATTGAGTAAATCTACGCGGTGGATGTAAATAGGAATATTACTTTCGCGTTTCTTCATTCTACTATTAACGGCATATTTGTATATGGTACATCATTGGAGGAGTTGAATTCCAGTTGCCTAGACCAGTGGCGAGCTAACTTGTGAACAAGATTTAGCTTATGGAGTAATTTTGATTTTTTCGGTAGCCATCCGCGCTTGCTGTTAAAATAAAAAGAAATACTATTTTTATATTACTTTGTATTATGCATAGTACGACTTGCTTGATTTGGACATCTCGCCACTCATTTTAACAGGTCCCAAACGTAAAGTAGTTTCAGAAAAAACTGATAAAGTATACAAATGGTAGATGTGTCACAGCATCCAAGGTACACAAGAGTCGGTAAACAAACAATTTAGGATTAACGAGAAAACGATTTTATTTTAAAGGCTTGGAGTGGCATAACCTGGGATACCCAAGGAGACATTTAACCCTTTTCTATTCTCGATATTCTTTTAAATTCTTATTTGTGCTTACTGTTTTTCTTTTCTTTTTTAAATACATACTTTCTGGTATTATTTAACGCCAAAGTATTTTTTACAAACCATCTTAACTAACATATATTTTTCCTGCTCTCAATTTACCTTGATCCAAACGAAGAAGTAAAATGCAGTAATTTATAAAAGCTTATGCGTTTTTGGGTTATTTGTTGTTGTTTTTTAAAAAAAACAAAAAAAATATGCATAAACGTGTGACCATAAACAAATGAATAACGCTGAATTTAAACATCTTCAATTCTATAGAGCTACATGCTCTCGTATTACCAAATTTTGGTCCAAGTAAAAACG
>VCJK01001638.1:18241-34826 GCA_024139485.1 Backusella psychrophila | reverse complement strand
AAAAAAAAAAAAAAAAAAAAGAGAAGGAGAATGTATAAAATGTGTTGTTTCATTAGTAAAGATATACTTATAGTATTCCGATTACTTAATATCAATAAACGTATTTTTATGTTTTCGAGACGCGTGAATGCATTTACACATCAACCCAGAAGTTTGTTGTACAAGTATTAAAAAGTAACACAAATGATACAAAAAACATTTTGAAACTTCTATTTCGTGGCATTATCTTTATGCTCATTCCATAAAGCTTTAAGCATAAATTATATGTAAATTCTAATGCAGTACATGTATAATAAAAAATCTTCTTTAAATATGCCTACTTACGTGAGAATCTACTTCTTCCTGCATAAGAACTCAAAACCTGGTTCGGGGTTTATATTTACTCGATAAAAAAATACTTATTAATAGTACTTGCCGAAACTTTAAAACAAACAGCTGGATGCAACTACGGTTGGGAGTAACTGTAAAATACAGTAATCCAATGTGAATATTTCCAAACCATTAATTATGGTTGTATATAGTGTTCTTATGTATCCTTCTGTTGGAACGTATCCACCGTATTAACCTTTGATGAAAACCCGAAAAGGGCTTATATATTTTATTTTCGGTGATTTTGCTTCTTTTCTTAATAAAATGAAATAAAATTGGAGTTTTGATCATCCCCTTATACAGGACGGTATAGGGTGATCTTGAGTTTGCTCTGCTTTAAATCCATGTTCTTTTGACTCATTTGTCTTTGATGGCACATTAGTTTGTAACAGTTGGATAAATAAATAGCATTACTCTATACTCCAATAAACATGATAAATATACTTGAAATTGCTTGTGGCCTGTTTTTATAGCAAAGGCTACCTTTAATGTATATAATCGCTTGAGTAAAACACGTGCGTTTTCAAATTGATGGAACAGGTATCGAGTCTTAGAGATCCTATTTTTTTTTTGTTACTTAAAAGCCATCGTCCACCAATTGAACGTCCACAACCTGTCCTTTTAAACCAGTTATTTGGATACAATGCCGCTTGATTTTGCTTTTGTAGCTAGGTTCAAAGTGGGGATCTCTGTAAAACACATCTGCAATAGTTTTAGACTCATGGTGGTCAATATGGTACTTTGAGTCTTCTAACATTTTTGCGAACTCGATATTAATCAAATCTATTATCCTTCCATCGGCCCCATTTGTGCATATTCTCGAATCTACTTTATCTCCAATATTTGACTTTGCTGCGGATGATTCTTTGTTTAATGACTCTCCCCTATAATTGAAAATGATTACGAAAGAGCGCTAATATATATATATATATAAATATAGGTGTATTTTTTTTTTACTTACCACACGCAAAACATGTTGTCATCTCGAAATACAGTTTCAATGATTGGAGACCAGATTTTTGTAACATAATCCGATTCGGTCAAACAGCTATTGTGAGAAGCGGAGAGGATGCTGGGACTCGTGTGCATCAAACTAATACTACCGGTAAATTAAAAGGATGTCGTTACATCATTAGAAGTACGTCACGCAAAAAAATAAAGTATCCAACATGAGCTTGATATATGTCTTACCTCTTTATAAAGTGTGTACATGTTGATAACATTTCAATACCAGAACAAATTGGCTTGTAATAATTTCTGTTACAACCTTGGTCAAAACGACATGAGCTCCAACAGAATGATTCCGACTGAATTCCTTTCATGAAGCTATTTGCATAGCAGCCACAAATAAAAAGAACTACGCCATGAAGTGTAATGGTTTACTGTAGAGGATAACAATAACAATTAAGTATAACTATCAGTATATACTTTAAAAAGTATCCATCTTACCATAGTTTGAGCTATCTATTCCAATCTTGGCTGAGAGTAGAGATCTATGTTTTTTGTTTACTGTAGTGAAGTGAGTAAAAGAAAGAGAAAAAAAGATAAGCAACCTTTCTTTTATTGTACATAAACAATGAATCATGTCCTCATTATTCTGAGAAAATAAAATAAAGTCACGCTGCATAAAACAATCGAAGCATTGTTCTTCTCCTTATTAGTATGAGATAAACTTGATCTATTTATATACAACAACAATATACAATATACCAATCAATGACGCCGTATTACATTTATGAATGAATGAAATTGACAGCATTCACTCGTATTATTTGAAGTGAAATCAAGTATATAACAATTATAAAACAATATAAAATCACAGTGGAAATAAAAAATGCATTTAAGAAATTTGGGCTTAGATATTACATTGACGTCACTCTAATTTAATTTGTAGTGAAAAGTGTAGTGCATGTAACGATATCCATAAATATTACAGCACAAAAAGGTGTGAGTATATTTAATTGCATATGAGAATAAGCATTAAATTCGTGATCTCCTAAATGACCTACGATAAAGTTCTCAAAGCTCAAACTATATTGATGTTAGTATTTTTTATTGTTTATATTGATTCCAAAACTTACTCAGTTAGAAGCGATTAATGTAATATCACAGCGTTATCTAACGTGAATGGCTTTCGACCAAAACGATATGGCGAACGATATGCATTCGAAAAAGTAAACTCCGGTCCCGGATCTTTAGGAAATGAATACTCCATATAAATTGTTGGCTTTGGTCTGGCCGTCAAAAATGTACGCTTAAATATTTTATCAGACTTTATCATCATTGATATTTATTATGAGACTCATACTCCTTTAACTTTGAACATACGTTCTATTTGTCAAGATGGGTAGCTTATCTGGAGAATTTTGATAATGGGTAACTTGGAAAATTTAGTATAATTTTTTAATGATTTCTTGATAAAGACATGATACTCAATGAAAAGAATCAAAGCATGTTCTGAAACAATTTTTTCTCATATTATAGCGCCGCCATACATAGTCAAGATTCCCCGCATTATAAGTAAATAAAGAATTATCTTTTTTCGTCTTCCTCCATATAGCAAACTTTCTTTTCTTTTTTATTTTATTTTATATTACTTATACTTCATGATGACAATAAAAAGTGAAGAAGAAATTAATCATCAACATTTAATATGCCCGGAATTCTCCAGCGAATCCACTGAATTACCTCCAAGAAATACCATCGTAAACGCATATGCATCGACTTTAGACTTTGAAGCAACAGAATATAAACGACTTTATGAAATACTATCATCTCCTCAACAATTGGCATATTTTCAACTTTACCTTCAAAATATACATGCTCACGAAAACTTGTTGTTTATGGAAGCAATGTCTGAGCTTCGGCATGAACAAAACAGCGAGCACCTGGACTCGATTGTACATAGGTACATTGCTTATAAACGAATGAAGCTAGCACAATATTAAAAAAATATTTTCTGATTACTATAGAATTTGGAAAACATTCTTTATGTGTGACTCACTTTTCGAATTGAACGTTACCAACAAGGAGAAAATTGAAAAATACATTCTAATGCATAAATGGGGTACGTTTTTAAAGGAAGAAACATTAGAAGTTTTCAAAGAAGCCGAAACAGAAGTAAAGATATTTTTGGTGAGACAATCTTCAAAATATTTGAACAAGACTATCATATCTGTTTTTCACTCAAGCTAAAATATCAATTTTTTACACTTTAAGAATGAAAAAATTCTTGATTTTGACAATGTTGTTGAACAACAGAAGTAAGTTATCTTTGTCTTAGCATCCGAGTTGCGGTGTTAAATTTATTCTTTATTTAGAACCTTTGTGCCTGAACCGCCGCTAAAACACCAAAAAAAAGTGGTAATCGTTGGAGGCGGGTTCACTGTATGTTGATTTGTTCTTCAAATTAAATTTTTGGCATAACACTGAAACATTGTTTGTTACACGATACAGGGTTTTACCGTAGCGTCTATTTTAGACCCCATGCCACGTTTTCATATCACTTTGATCGACACAAAAGGTAATCATTATCTATTACATAACTTTCTCAAAAATTGATGGTTAAGACTCAATTAAAAACTTAGATTCATTCGAGTACACTCCTGGAATGATTAAGGTTTGTTCTAGACCCTTAATTATTGTGTTGTTACTATTTCACTTTTCAAGCATTAACCTTTTTTATTTTAAAAAAAAAGCTATTGGTTAGACCAGAGGAAACATCATCTTTAAGAGTCCGACATGACTCTTATGTAAAAAATGGCCGCGTTTTAATTGGCTACGCCGAAAAAATAGTTAATGATGCCAAAGAAGTCAAAGTTGGGGAGAACTATGTAAGGATTATATATCAAAATATATATCATATCAATCTAATCGTATGCTGCAATACTACAAGATACCTTTTGACTATTTAGTTATTGCAACAGGAAGTTCTTATCATTCAAAGCTTAAATCATTTGATACATCATCTCTTTATCGTCTTTCAGAACTATCGACCGATCATAATGAATTAAAGAAAGCAAAATCCGTTTTGATTATCGGTAAATATAAATCTACATAACCTGTTTTCTTTAGAACTAAAATAGAAATTAAATATAATTTTAGGTGGCGGTCTAGTGGGTTGCGAATTAGCCAGTGAAATTGCACAGCATAGTTATCCTGCCCCGTATAATTCCAAAAAAAAGATCACCCTAGTCGAATCACATCCAAAACTCTTAAAGAATAGCTCCTCAAAGAGACAAGCAAAGGCATTCGACTTCCTATCTAGCATCGGGGTCGATATTGTTCTAGATGAAAAAATCATCGACTTCAATATGTCAGACACAAACAAATATGTAGGGTCAAGTGGTCGATCATATTCAAACTATGATAAAGTGTTTCTTGCCACTGGAACAAAACCATGTAGCGATATTATCAAAGGTGAAGGAGTTGCTGGGTTCGAGTCATGTCTTGACTATGGAGATAGAATCCGTGTGAAACCTACATTGCAACTTGACCATTGGAAATACAATCATATATTTGCTGGCGGTGATGTTACAAATGTTGTTGAAGAAAAAACCGGATATGCTGCTACACTGGCTGGTGTTTGCATTTCAAGAAATATATGTAGACTCGAGAAAAGAAAAGCACCTTTAAAGCAAGGAACAAAAGGAACGCTTCCAGCACCTTCAAAACCGTTAGATGGCATTGAATCTCACGGAGGATTGGGTCGACGTAAGTAGCTTATCCTTGTACTTTATAAAAAAAAGAAGGAAGGAAGGAGAAATAAATGCCATATATCTTAATTATTTTTTATTAACTATACATTTATCGTAAATTACAGAACATATAAATGGATTTAAAAAGACCTTTTCATTTCTGAATTCTACATGGGCAGCCTTAAAATACTTTGATGAAGAAGAGTTTCTTAATATTGTGCAAGGAGAAGTATCGCCAACAGCAGCTGCAATAGGAAAAAAACCACAAGTTCTAGATTTACCTCACAAACTAAAAAAAGAATTCTTAAAGCGATGTAACTCTCGACAAACATTGGCCTCCTATACTTCAGACAAACATACCGGAGGTACACTGCATATACCTGCAACAAACCTCTCAGGGACAGATTTATTATCCTCTGCGTATACTACTGATATAGACAGTAATCGTTCTATCTTTTCTTCTACAAATAAGTATTATAGTGAACCTATAATATACTCTAATTCTTCGTATATCAAGTCAGAAAACAACAATCGAAATCATCATAGCATTGGCATCAGTCCTTCACTCGATTCACCTTATACTATTACGCGAATAAATAAAAACAGCTCATAATAACGATTATTGTTTGCCGCACTTACTTTATATTCATATTATGCCCGAACTTGAAAAAATAGGCACATATATGCTAGAAGGGTAATAACGTATGGTTAGCAATGTCTAACAATTGTGCTTGCAGCCATTAATGCAAGTAGTAGCTTTTTTTTTTTTTGGTAATTTTGTCTTCTCGGCCAATGAGTGAGTTGTGCATACATCACAAGAGGATCGTTAATTGTTGCCAAATTTAACCATGTCTAAAAAAAACTATCTTTATTTTTTTGAAAAATAAAAAATAGCCAAAACTGGTTGGAAGTATGTGATAAAATAAAAACTAAAATAATTTCAGAACAAATAATATTGCACAAGGGATCAAATTTTACCATTAATGATGCAACCCATATGAATCTAGAAAAGATTATAGCTACAAGCTTAATTTAGTTTTAGTGTTAGCCACTTACTCCTTAATTAAAGTAATAGCTGACTTCATTTTGACCAAAGTTCCTTCTTTAAACATTGATGCGATCATACAAAACAATGCCTACATTGAATCACCATTGATAACATATTATAATGTCCAACTTTCTTTCAAAAAATGCCCCATATTTTATATTTAAATAGACGAGAAGCTTTTTTTTATTATTGGGTTATATTTTATATATAATAAATTCAATATCCACTCCATCTTCTTAATTTTTCACCTTTAAATTTGATGATTAGCATTATTATGCATTGTATAGCACTGCAGATCGCCAATATAGTACAAGTCATTCCGGGTCCTATAGTAGTAACCAAGGGGTTTGCTACTAAAGTCAGTACAAATGCTGTTAACTGTCGTAAAAATCCTTCAGCGGCACTAGTAGAAGCTCCTTGACCTGGGATAGTCTCAACTATATAAGCAGAAAAGGAAGCCATTATTTGATTCAAACCAAAAGATTGAATGCCAAAAGCCACTATGGGTACAAAAACGTTGAATTTGCTTTCAATTGACCATCCGAAAAGCAAAAGGCCTAAAGGTACTAGTATAAAGGCACATGGCCATATGTTTAAGGTAATTCTATCTTCTACGAGTTCATTGCCACCCCTAAGCTTTCGGGATCGTAATAATAGTTTATCTGACACTAGACCTCCAAAAATAGCACCCAAAACGTTTCCAATACCTATAACTTTGATTAATACATATGTAAACTAATTTTCAAAGAACTTACCACATCCAAGATAACTTAATCCTACAGTCAAAGTTAGTAAAGATATTAGTATTTCAATTAAATTTACTAGATTACCTATTTCCCATGAGTTAAAATTATAATTTCTTTCAAAAAGTTCGGGGATTATGGTCTCTACAGCAAACATACATCCAAAAGTAATCCCACTGATTAAAGATGGAAGTAACAAAAATGGATGTCTCAGTAATAAAATTACTTTTAATGGGTTTGATGGTGATTGCTTTTTGGAATTACTCTCAATTAAAGTGGCATCTGATTTTTCAAGCGTTTTTTCGTTTTTAGCATTATCTTCATTAGTGCTATCCTTGAATCTCTCCTCTATGCGATAGGTTTCAGGGACAAATATAAATATATATATCATGAGACTAATAGATAGCCCAAAGCAGAACCAGAAAGTAGCGCGCCATGAAAGGCTGCTCAAAACTAAAACCCCTCCCAGAATTGGGCCGATAAGTGGCCCGAAAAAGAAAGCGAAATAGAATTTGCTGAACGCAGAGCCTCGCTGTTCAACAGGGTATATGTCCTTTATATCACCAGAAAAAATAGTTAATTTTCAAGAGGAACTGTGAATATGTATTATAAATTAATATTATAACACTTACTGATATTATACCTATTCCAAAAAAGCAATGGAAATATATATGAAAAAAATTGAATTAACTTGGTATATACTAGGTCTATGCTATTAAAGATATGAATTTAAAGAAATGTATACCTGAGCCATTACAGAAGCAGCAAGAGCATCCAAATGCTTGGAGCATTCGGAATACTACAAGTGCCCAAATGTTACTTATTAAAGCAGATACTATGGAAGCAGCGGCAAAAATGAACAATGAAATAAAAAATAGGATACGTCTAACTTGATACCGATCCGATAGTGATGCCCAAAGTACAGGAGCAATTCCCGTTGCCAAAACAAACAATGCCGTAGTTAGAGTTATTGCAATATCAGATGCATGTAAATCATTTATAATGCTTGGTATGCCTATTCTATTATTGAATAAAATAGTTCAAGACATCATTTTAAAGTAATTCAAAAGAGTTACTTACCTGGAAAATATATTGTACTGGCGATACCGGGCAAGCTCACACCTCCGCAGACGCCAAACATTATCAGATTCTTCCTTGCGTTACTAAGAAGTCTTGGATCTTCATTTACAATTGGTCGCAACCAAATTCTCGATCGTATAGAATCTCGAAAAGATCGAGTAACCATTCTAATTATTTACTTGTTAAGAATAAATAAGTATAAGGTAGTTAATCAATTAAAAAAAGTCAACATATAGATACGCATTTTAATTCACTATTTAAACTCTTTTAGATCACATGTTTGACGTATGCTAGATGCATATGTTTCTTTTTTCTTCTAAGACGTTTCTTCGGCTATTCTTTGCATTTTATTATTATGTACTATATGATAAATTGGTCAATTTTTTATAATAATACAGTGGATTCTTGATAAATTCACATTTCGATGAATTCATTATTTTAGTTGACTGGATTCACCTATCTCTTTAAACTCACAATTCGATAAATCCACCTCCTTGGTAGCCCCTGGTGTGTGACTTTATCAAGAGCCACCTAACATTTTTTTTTCAAGCTAATGAACACAGCACACTCTAATAATTTTCAAGGCAAAAGAAATATTATTCAACTAATCGTACTAAAAACCTTGCCCTATACTCGATGACTAAATCGGGATGCATCACTTATTTTTCTATACTATTTCAAGAAATTGAGAAAATTTTTCAAATTATTGAGAAATAAAAAATAATTAATGAGAAAAGTAAGGAGAATAATTGAGAAAAATAGTGTACAATGAATACAGTGAACAATCAATACGGAGACAAAATAAGCAACGATAATCAAATCGGTTGGGATAATTATAAGTAAGCAATGGGATATTAGAAGCGACACAAATACATGAGATGAGATGTTGGGAAACAAAGTACAGTCACATAATCGCAGGTTACAAGGTAGTTGTTAAATACAATAGACCATAGATACCATAGGTGAATCCGACAAGTAGTAACATAATTTGAAAGTTTTAATATAATAAACAAGTTGATGAGTACAGGTTTTTTTTCCAATGATTATACTTACGTCTCGATGAACTACGGAATAGGACGGCGATAACCGGCCCGGGGGTAGCGTTTTTCATGACCCTAGATGACCAAGCAACAGACAGGAATACCAAAGCCAAAGAAATGGGAGTTAAGGTAATCTTAAATATCATAATAAAAAGTTAGAATAAAGAATACCATATTAAATTAACCTGTAACTTACAATGATATTTCCTGTCTGATTACTCTTACGATCACCTAGGGTCGCCAGTGTTATCTGATATTTGTAAAACTACATGAACAAATTATACAATGAGAACTGGTTTGACTATAATATAAAGTGTAATACATACTTGGGCTGAAACATTGAACATGAACATATTGTATTTTAACAATCAAATGTGATGATAAGTGGGATCCGTTTATATATTCATTAATACATGAAAAAGGTGCCATTTTATGAACCTTCACTGGCTAATATGGTAACCATGTAGGGATTATCACCCCCCATCCCTTGTCCCTTTTTTTCTCACCAACCTTTTCTCATTAATTATTCAACTTTTTCTCAATAATTTGAGATTTTTTCTCATTAATTTGAGATTTTTTCTCAATAATATGAAAAAGACAGTGCATGACTGGTAATAGTATTGTGCATGAAAATGCAGTTCGAAATACATTGTATATTGATATCTCATCCAAAAAAACTTCAACAATGGGTCATATCCTGCCTGGTTATTTGGAAATTAGATTCACTTATTATTATGATCTCTGAACTATTGTTACACCATCAATTTGAAACTAATGAACTTTGATAACCTTCCTTAACTTACGCAATGCTTAATTGAAAGTTCCAATTAAACACTTGCGTAACTCTATCATTAAATGTCGACAACGCATGATACTCACTCCCCATGTCAATCATGGTTCTAGAATGCTGAGGGATCTTACAAATTTAGTTTAGTAGTCTATATTTACATAAAGCTAATACAAACTTTATCAGGCTCTACCAAGTTTTGCCAAATTTCTAAGATTTTGTGGATGGTGCAATAACATGGTTATTGTTTAAGCTTGGATTTTGATTCGTCTACAATAAATCAATCGCCGTCTCAAAAACCATATAAAATGGAGCACCTCACTTTTTTCGATTTTAGCAACTTGCTTTAAAAAATGGGATTGTTTTCATGGTTTGAAGGTTCAGGAGAACGTTCAGTCGAGGGATTAGATAAAGGAATACCTAAAAAAACAGAGTGTTATCACATTGTAAGAAAATAGAAATACCTCAGTAACAATATACGTAGTATTTATCTTTGTATTAGGAAGGGTTTTTGAGCTGCTCATATTTCTCCAACGCGGTAAGAGTAGCTGACCTATTGACAGCAAAGCATCCCAATGTGAAGGTGGATGTAAGTGCTTATATTAAACAACAATGGGCTGAAAGATCCGAAGAGCTCCAAAAGGTACTGTAAATAATAAAAGGACAGATATATACATACGTACATATACGTAGACAAATGTTTCTCGAGTAAGATCTAACTTTACAAAAGGAATTTAATGTAACTCAAAGAACATCACCATTTATCTATGAGGGTTGTGAAGCAGGGAAACAAAAGAGCATTGGAGGGTATACGGACTTTGCAAAGAAGGTGAAGGCAACATACAAATTGAATGTCCCCATGGACTAATTTAAAGTAACATGGACTGCTGAAATTTTTGCCCAAGCCACAGACAATTTACTATTTGAAGAGAATTTTTTTCTTAATCACATTCGTTACTCCTTTAACCTTTACGTTAACTTTTGGTAAGTTTGTTTTTCGTTTTAGAAGCGGTAAAATAAGTTGATAATACTACGAAGGATGTATAACCTTTAGTCTTAATCACATATGTTGATTTTAAAAAAAACTGATTTAATGAGCCTGACAGTAGTATTTCTGAACTTTTTTTACCTCTTTACATTTCTTTTAAATATATCGTTTTGCTTACCTTTTTCTTCTTCTCTAGGACCCTGGTCTTTTAGTTCTATTCGTTTTTTGAAATTAAATAAAGATGTTTTTATAAAAAAAATTCTTTTGTTTTTATTGTGCTGTATTTTGTTTTATAAACTACGTTTATTGCTTGACAGCTCATCTATGAAAGGGGAGAAGTTTATTGAAAGTTATTTACTATTTAATTTGACTGAAAGTAAAAAATATCAGATCAAGGTCTTGTGAAATCATTACAATTAAAATTATTTGAGAACTTTATTGTTGTTGCTTCAGATATTTTCAATAGTTCCTCGGTAGTAGCATACTTTTCGAAAAGATACAAGATGGAGAGATAAGTTGAGGAGGGCTTTATACACATCTCCAAGAGATGCCTCCTTTGACAATTCTGTTTTTCTAAGCTGGGGATACATCATTTAAATACGACCTGTTTATTCGACTTAATATAAACTAGCATCAAATCACATATTAAACTATGATTGACTTGGGATCTGTAAACCAACAGCAGCTATAGTATATTCAAGTTGCAAAATAACTATCTCTAGCTTTTGGTTAACAGATTTACAAAAAAAGAGCAGCTTAGTCTGTTATCTGTAATCAAATATGTACAAAAAAAAAAGATTTCCTGAATTGACAAAATCTACCAACAATAGTAATCTTTACAGTCATAACGCAAAGTATGTAACTTAATTTATTATTAGATGGTCAGCATATTCGAGCATGTGTGCTACAAATAATTTAGAAAGTGGAGGCTCAACGGTTTATGGTATTTACTCGAGACCCTGATGATGTAAAAGTACAGTGTTGTTGTTTCAGCAAAAGTACAAAGCAATACCTGATACGTGTGTTTCTAAAAAGAATCACTATCTTACGACATCAGCAGCAAGCGATAAAAACAAGACCTTTTTGTTCACAAAAGTAAGATGACGCAAATTTTCTTTACAGCTGACCGTGTGATAAATCTAACTTTAATACTTAAGCATTCCAGTTAATCATGTCTCTTTTATTGTTTTCTTTACGTTTTGTAAACAATGGTGTCAGCAATTCTAAAAGCTAGGATTAATAATAGGCTAGGTCATACCTTCAAAAGGTTTTACGGAACTACAAATCAAACCATTGGTATCCGACGGGAAGATAAGAGTAGATGGGAGCGACGCGCTCCACTTACTCCTGAAGGTGTTAAAAAACTGATTCAGGAAACGCAAACTAAGGTGTATGTGCAGCCAAGTACAAAACGCATATTTACAAATGAATCGTATGAAAAGGTAAATTATAATCCTCGAGTAGTGAGTGGTAATCTCAAAGTTTGGTTCCTATTCTAGGCTGGTGCTATAATCCAGGAGGACCTGTCTAAAGCTAATCTTATACTTGGAATTAAAGAGGTTCCAGAGCAAGCGTTACTACCCAACAAGACGTATTTCTTTTTCTCGCATACGCACAAAGGAAATAAGAAAAATATGCCAATGCTCAAGTCTATTCTTGACAAGGTAATTTGTTTCACATTGAAAAATTAAATTGAAAAAACGACATTTTTTCTCACCCTCCGTGGGAAATTTTTTTGTAGAATATACGTCTTGCAGACTATGAGTTACTTGTTGATGATACTGGTAAGAGACTTGTTGCCTTTGGCCGTTTCGCTGGAAATGCAGGTAAGTGAATTGCTTAAGATTCAATTCAATATTTTTTTTAAAAAAAAACGGATGACTCGTATGTGCTCTAAGGTATGATCGATGCAATCCATGGTATGGGACATCGCTTTCTTGGTTCAGGCTACAGCACCCCTTTCATGGTAATATAATGATAATTATTTTAAAAAAAAAAGCAAAGGGGTTAACAAAAAGCTTGGCATAGTATACCTCTATGGCACATGCATACCCTACTTTAAGTGAAGCTACTTCGGGTCTGCGTAGAATGGGTGAAGAAATAATAGCTAACAGTACCCCAAAAGATTTTGGTCCGTTAGTTTATGCTTTTACAGGATCGGGAAATGTCGCACAGGTTAGTTGATTTAGATCAAAGGGTTGAAAACAAATGTATTAAATTAAATTAGGGAGCAATGGAAATCTTTGAAGAGCTTCCTCATGAATACGTACCTGCGGAAGATTTACCAAAGTTGATCAACGATAAAAGTAGGTCTTAAAATAAATATAACTGTAGCAGTCGTTCAAAATTTTTAAAATTTTTAGATCCAAAATTAAACAAGCTCTATGCCACAAAACTGAATGTAACGGATTATATGGAGCGTAAAGATAACACCCAAGGTTCTGTTTCATATCAAGATTACCGTGAAAACCCCGACAGGTACAGGTCCAGTTTTCACACAAAGGTAACTTAATTTTTCATATCTAAACTTAATAAGGTGGTGTACTTATCTGTTGCAGATTGCACCTTATGTAAACTGTGTTGTTACAGGGGCTTATTGGGATGCCAGATATCCTCGTTTGATTAATAATAAGCAATTGGCTGATATCGAGCGCTTGAAAATACAAGGGCAGATCAAGAAAGGAAAAATGATGTGTTTAGCAGATATTGTGTGTGATGTGAAGGTATGTATTTTTACTTTATTTGTGCACTAGTTTCTAAAAATAATACACTGATTTAGGGGGCTTTTGAGTGCTTATCTCATACCACTAATGTTGATGATGGATTTTATTATTACGATGCTATAAAAGATGTGGAACATAAGAAGTATAATTCAAAACAAACATTTTCATTATACAGTATTTTAACCCTCCTATATACATTATTTTCTATAGTCCTGAAGGAAATGGTATTCAGATTATGGGAATAGACATACTACCAGCTGAGTTACCTGTAGAAAGTAGTGAATACTTTAGTAAGACGCTTTATCCATACATAAAAGAACTGGTATATACTTCTTGGGCAAATTCATTCCCCAAACATTTCTATAACTGATAGTATAAATAGGTTTCTTATCCATCCAACTCACCAATAAGTGAGCTTTCCTCATCTTTACGCAATGCTTTCATTACTGACGGCGACTCTTTAACTGCCAACCATAAGAATTTGGATGGCTTCCTTCCAAAAAAGGATGCGTCTCCACTGAAAAAAACCGTTTTATTACTAGGATCTGGTATGGTCGCTGCACCACTCGTTGAGCACCTTTCAAAAAGGCCAGATGTTAATATAGTCATAGGTAATATATTTATAGCAGTTGTTAATGAATTGAATTCTTAACTAGTTATATAGCTAGCAATATATTAGAAGAAGCCAAAAAGCTTGTTTCTCAATATCCAAACACCGAGTCAGTATCATTAGACATTTCAGACAGCCAAAAGTTATCTTCTCTCATTCAAAAGTCAGATGTAGTTGTCAGGTAGGTTTACTTTATTAATTATGTAATTTTTAATATATATAATTAGAAATCACCGTTCTTATATATATTGTTTTACAGTCTTGTTCCTGCATTTTTGCACACGAAAGTTGCAGAAACGTGCATTAACGAAAAGAAGCATATGGTCACAGCTAGTTATGTATCACCCGAAATGCAAAAGCTAGATACAGGGTAAGTTAATCTGATAAAATAAAAGGGTAGTACTGAAGCATATATTGCTACGTCGACTTTTTTTTTATTCCAGAGCTAAAAATGCAGACATCTTGATTATGAATGAAGTTGGTTTGGATCCAGGAATGGATCATATGTCAGCTATGAAGATTATTGATCATGCGAAGCAAAATGGATCCAAGGTAATTCATTATAGCTAAAGTAGTGGAAGAAATAATTAAATATCCATGAATTTAGATACGATCATTCGTTTCATGGTGTGGTGGTTTACCTGCACCTGAAGCTTCAAATTCTCCTTTAGGGTACAAGTTTAGCTGGTCGCCTCGTGGCGTTCTAACAGCAAGTGCAAATAATGCCGTTTACTGGAATAATGGGAAGGTATATTTTATATCACTTTATTGTTGATTTATGTGCTGAATTACGAACGAAATGAGTAATTAGGAGCAAACAATACCCGGAGAAGATCTATTGAAGAGACACTTTCCTACTGTAGAAACACCTTATACTGGGTTTGCTTTTGAAGGGTTGGCTAATCGCAATGCTCTTGACTATGTAAATGTGTATGGCTTAGGACAGTTATCTGATATGGACACTATGTTCAGAGGAACATTAAGATTTAAGGTATTACTTTTTTACAGTTGTGTGAAATCACTTGGATTAAACTGACACTTCTTTTTTTTGCCAAAAGGGGTATTCTGATCTTCTTTATGCATTCCGTAAGCTAGGATTTTTGGATCAGTCACAGGTGCTTGATGATTGTAAAAACTGGGTATGTTGTCTTTGAATACTTGATTTTCCCCCATTATTAACAAGCATCATAAAAGGCAAACTATTTTGATCGTGTACTTTCAGGAAAAAGCCAGAAATTAACTGAAAAAGAGAGATATGAATACATGCTTCATAAAACAGGTTTAAGCGATGATAGCAACATGGCCAAGATGACATGGTCAGCAATTGACTTTTTAACGCGAGGTATCTCTGAAAATAAAATAAACCCTCCAAATGGAGCTGCTGCTCTGGATTTATTCTCTACACTTTTATCTCATAAGCTCCAGTATGAGGCTGGTGAGCGAGATATGGTGGCAATGCATCATGAGTTTGGAGTAGAACATTCTTCAGGAAAAAAAGTAGGTTGAAAATTTATAATATTTACAAATGTTATAAATTAGCTAACGTAATTGTTTAACAATAAGGAAACTTTAACATCTACTTTGGTCAAATATGGTGATGATAAACATACAGCTATGGCAAGCACAGTAGGATTGCCAACTGCGATGACAGTCGAATTAGTTTTAGACAACAAAATCCCAGAAAGAGGTGTTCAAAGACCAATCAAGTCACATGTTTACCTGCCTATTCTAGAGCAACTTGAAACACAGGGCATTTCTTTTATGGAAAAAGCTCAGCCTTTTCAGCCAACAAATCTGGATGCAAAAGGAACTGGAATTTGGTAAAAGATGAATCTATAAAGTGAAGTAGATTAGTTCTTTTCATTTTTATCAATGGACTTTCTAAATAAATCAATGAAAGTATTTGAACCAAACATGTTATTTTCGTTACGTGTTTAAAATTAACGTAAATACAACTTTACTTTTGACATAAATTGCCCATTTTTCATTCTTTTAATTCAATGTTTGTGTTTTATGTAGCCTTAATGTCTTTTTTTAACCATAACACTATTTGAAAAAAAAAAATGCTGGTTCAATCAGTTGATACTATATAAATACATACATATTGTATGATATACTCTTACTAACTACGGTTACTTTGAGTACTTGATGAGATAAAACAAGGTCTTTTACCCCGTATATATTCTTGACGTTCCCATTAATGATAAGAATGAGAAAAGGAATGCCGTAATATTTAGACTATTTTGATGACAGATTTAGGCTGTTATTGTTATTGATATTTCTTTAATAATTTAAGCATATTCTGTTTATTGTTTGTTTAAACAAAGCGAGTAATTTTTTGTAGCGGGAAAAATTCTGGAAAAAAAATGTTGCTAGTATGATGATTCTATGTTTATCATTAATATTTAAGCTAACCATTCGTTTTGGCTATTAAGTAAACATATTCCACTTTAATACTTTAATACTTTAAATTTATAGATTTACGATTAATGCGAGTGGT
>VCJK01001634.1:14457-24819 GCA_024139485.1 Backusella psychrophila | reverse complement strand
AAAAAAAAAAAAATAAAAAAAAAAAAAAAAAAAGAAATTGTATTGTTAATAGACCTCCACCTTTTTGAATTTTACTTTGTATTCAAAATGACATCCGTATTTCCTTTACTAATTCTATGACTATCATTTAAATCATTAACCTTGTCTAATCCCGTTACCACCTTTTGCTGTGAGCCCAATGCACCAGATACCATCAAGTCTTCAACCAAAAGTCGACTATTCTTGATGCAGTCGGGAACGCTGACGCCCATGTAACTTGCACCCGTTACACTCATTTTATGACCATATGTGTTTGAAATGGCTTGATGAAGTTCCCTCATACGTGCGTCATGACCTACAACATACTGGGGGATGCATTTTTGCTGGAGATGAATCATGTGTGCAATCGGCTCAGCATCAATCTGAAGAAACTTGCTCATCACTTCCAATGTCTTTTCATATGCCACCTGAGGGTCCAACTGATCAATGGGTGCGTTAAAAGTGTCCTTCCAGTCACATCCACCGAGCATCGCTGTTAGTTTTGTAACGGGCTGACGTTCTTGTCCCGGCATGGCATTTGAGTCAAATATGACTCCGAGTGTACCCGGAACGGGAATGGGATATTTTGTGTCACGATGAGGTGTAAGGAATCCAAAACCATCATACCCAAACTTGACATCATTCCCGTATGCTACATTGACAACAGCAACATCAGAAACAGGATTATGAGAAAGGTGGGGTAGTTTGGCAGGTAAAATCTTGTCAAGACGGTAAGAAGGTAAAGCGGATATAATATGCTCTGCATGATATTCTGATTGATTTGTTTTAATCTATTTTTATCGCGTAAAAAAAAAAGTATAAGCAAAAGCATTCATTATCAAAAGCCATTAGACTGATTAATAATACCTTTGTTTCTTTATCTTTAAACTCCAATGATGTTACGGCATCGTTTTTAATGATTTCAACGTTTGGCGATGCAGCCAACCAAGCCTCCAATTTCTTTGGTATTGTTTCCAGACCATCCTTTAAACCCAACATGCTCATTTTTTCCATTTTACCAAACCACTCTGGATCACTATCACGGGCTCTTACTGCCATACCACGTTCACGAAAAGTAGTGGTATTCCCTGCACCTCGTAACAAACCCACAACCACGCTGCCATACTGTTTTTCGGCCTCATAGAGCATACGGAATGTTGACTGCACCGAGAGTTGTTTTGCATCACCAGCATAAATACCATGACAAGCAGCACCCATCAAATTAGTTGCTGTGTGTTGATTGAATCGACGTTTCATAAACGAATAGACAGATTCATCTTCCACACCATCCTTTGGTTCTCCGTTCTTAAACCTTGACGTGCGGAATGGCTCTAGCATACCGGCCAAAATGACCGACTTGAAAATGGGTGGTCGATTTAACAGTGAAACAGGTCCTGATGGCAATGTGTTGATTTTATCCTTGTAATAGATGTATCGATGTTTTACAGCAGGGTCAGATGTTGGAACACTCAAAATATCATCTTGTAATTTAAGGTGTTGTAGCTAATAATAATAACCAAATCCATGAACAATTTTGTCTTTTTTTTTTTGTTATCATAAAAAAAAACCAAATATCCATCCTACCATCTCTAATAATATGGCTCCATTTGCACCTTCCGGTCTTAAACTCCTGGGTCCTGCCTCAAATAGTATATCATCCTTTACTCGCTGACTTTGTATCCATCCACCTACACGCTCCTTTCCTTCAATCAATAACACCTTCAATGGTGTGAGTCTTGAAAGATAATATGCTGTAGACAATCCGGATATACCACCTCCCAATACAGCTACAGTATTCATTGAATAGTAATAATAATAAAAAGTATAGAGTAGAAAAAGAGAAAAATACAAGAATAATAAAAAAAAAAACTGTGTTCTTTTTCAAGGTCAGTACGGTCGGGTATGCTCACAGCATTAACTTTTTATAATCACGTGTCATAATCATGCCATCTTTTTATATAAAGTACAAGCGTTAGCAATCCATTCTTTTACTTATTGTCCTCGTTTTAGAGATGGGTATGCAAGAGGGTTTCTTAAATATCCTAAAGTTACACGCATAAAAGTGGTAAAGAAAAAAAAAAAACTGTTTTTTTTTAATCCAATAAAATGCGTTGAAAATTGGATTTTTCAATTTCAGTGCTTAGGTCAAACATCGAATAAACTGTAATTTAAAACATTCGAAAGAAGAGAATAAGCCAAGCGTAAAGTCAATATAGAGTTATCGTTATTGAAACAATGAATGCCAATAAATTTTTTACCTATAGAAAGCTCAACATAATTTTATTTTAGCTCAATACACTTTTCGGGAACGTACTGCGAAATAATAGCTTAATAAGTTCTACGATCGGCACCATCCGTGTTTTATGCATTGTTTCCCAGCATGTTTTTTCTTCTTCTTTTATTTATGTAATACATTCGGATATATTGAGCTCTTTGGTGGTTACAATCTACGATTTAGATCTTAAATGAAATATACATCCATTATTACAGGTGATATCCCTTATTTTGAAATAGAGCTAAGTGGTCACTGTAGGTTGATTCTGTAGTTCTGTTACTAGGAATTATAGCATCAGTATGGAAGGCACCTCAGTCTACTATAGTCTTCGCCTGTTATTTATGTTGCTTTACTTGATACTTATAATGATTCATAAAAAATATTACTATAATCTATTACAGAACCAAATTTTTAGAAGATCTTTTTTTAAGCAATTACAGCTTCATTTTGTTAATCCACTTATACTTTTGATATCGTGTTAAAAGTTTCGTAAAACTGATTTAAAAAAAAATCCCGATTTGTTGGTTGTACTGTATCCTCCACACTCATTAACGTCTATTTTAGCAGCCATACGCAATTGAAGTAACTCAGATATTAAAAAGCTAGAGATAATCTATTATCCTTTGGATGAATTTCCTGCCGCATTTACCGAGGTAAAATGGTAGTGTGAATTTTCATTTACTATCTTTTCATGTTCCTGTGAAAACGTATTCATTTTTTTTACACCATTTTTGTTTTGTTTTGAAGATGTTGCTTGCTATAGAGAAAATATATAATGTCAAGATCTTTTGCTAATATCAGAAAAACAATGTAGTCATGCATAAAAGTGAGAAAGTACAAGATATTTAAGACAGAATAAAAATCTGATCTAATTAATTAAAAGTAAATGATGAAACCATTACACTGATTTAATCGCTGCCAGGCGATTTTTTTTTTATTATAATACAATGGAGATTGCTTGAAATACTACGGTTAAATATTTAAAGGACACATGAATACACTTTTGTGTTTTGTTTATTATTTTATTTCATTAGATGCTTTGCTTTTTTTTTTTGCGTTATAAAAAAAAGTGTTTGGTGCTCATCAAAAAGTATATCTTTTACCTTGGAATATAGAATATGCTTACGATGTATACGGTCTCTCCATTCTGATTTCTTGGTCTTGCTGTAAAATAGTGTTACAAAATCTGAATCTTGCTGAATCTTGAGTAATCACGGGGTTTCAAACATTTTAATAATAAATCGAGAAGTGCATATTAGTTCGCCAATAGCTCTATGATAAACTAAATATTTAGGTTGATGGTAATCATATACCCTTCAACCTTATTAGTTTGCTTATTAGGAAATATTATCTCGTAATAGAATTTAAAGCATAGAAGTATAAATGATGTAATTATAAATAAACTATCTGCAAAAAAATAAAATAAAAGATAGAAAACACGAGTGATTGTAAATCATATTTCTTACAGGAAAAAAATATCTTCAACTTTTAACCTTAACCAATATTAAGAAGACGTGAGAATAAAATGATAAGTTATGCTGCAAAAATGGAATTGCCTTTAGGAAGGCAAGTGATTGTCCTCGCACAAGTGGATTTCTCATCAGATGAAATACTTTTCTTGAGAAAAAATTTTTTTTTGCACTATCGTTGATATAAAACATATGGATACACTTCAGTTCATAATCGTAGAAATTTAGATCGTTGATATATAGTTGTTTCAATATTAGATGGTATGAGCTTATATTCTGACCCTGATCATACATCTCAATGCTAAAATTACTATGGTTACACTCTAATCAGGCTAAATTATTTTCGATGTATGACTCGATGTAGGTGAGATGCCAAGATAGAATAACGGTTATTATTATTTTTTCTCAAGATTTCATAAATTCGGTAAGATATTATTAATAGTTTAAGGCTAGGTAGTTATGTGATGTACGATATTTTCAAGTGTGTTTTGTACAACTGATGCATTTGTTCATTTAAAAAAAAACTATATAAATGACCTATTTCCAACGCTCTTTGTTTTTTTTTATTCTTTTTTTCTTCATTCATATTCTTACAATGGAGTTTATCACCTCATATAAATTTGACCATAAAACCGCATACCATGTTGCTTCTATAGCTAGTGCAATCACTGTTGTCTATTCAACTCTTCGACTACTATCAAATAAAGGGATATCCGATAAGTCCATCAAAGAAATTCCTTCTCCAAAGAATTCATATCCATACATCGGTATATATATAAATCTAACAAATACAAATATACATTGTTGCTAAATAAAAAAGAATTTCATACATATTAGGACATTTATTTTCTCTCGGTGAGTTACCTGGCCAACAGGTTGCCAAGTGGCACGATGAGCTTGGGGATATAATCAAGCTAAAAATGGGTGTTCAAACGTGGGTTTTGATCAGCGATCCTTACATTGCCCATGAAGTCATGGCCAAAAGTGTTGATCGTCCATACACAACGTTTTCACACAAATACTCTAGTCACGGAGGAAAAGGGGTTGCATTTTCAACGTATTCCGGTAAATACTGGAAAAAAGCACGCTCTGCAGGTAAAAAAAAAACAAACAAAAAACATTTTAATACTACTTTAAATTATAGATGATGAATACTTATAATTACATATAGTGTTGTCAGTTCTTGCTCCTAAAATGGTAGATCAGTACGTAGACGTCATTGAACATGAAGCAAGTGCACTTGGAGATAGACTCATCGCGGCAACAAAAAAAGAAGGCAACGTCGATCCATTACTTACCATAGAACTATATGCCTTAAATGTCATCAGTCAGGTGTGCTTAGGAAGACAATTTAAATCGATCGAAGATAAGGATTTCTTGAAGCTCTCTGAAATATTAACCACAGGAGTTAAACACTCTGAATTTGCAAGAGACATCCCAAACTTTCTTCCCAGCTTTTGGGTCATTAACAAATTATTGGGAATCGAATCAAAAATGGACCATCACATCAACAAAGAACGCGATCCTTATCTTAGACAACTCATCAAAGAAGCTGTAGTGACGGACGGACCCAACATCATGAAGGCTCTGGGTGATGAAATCTTCTCATTGGACGAGGAGAATAAACTTGTCATCTTTCGTGATGCCTTAACGGCAGGTTCTGGTACTCTATTCACTACTATTTATTGGGGAATAGGTTTACTTTGTCATTATCCAGAAGTTCAAGAGAAGATTCAAATTGAAATTGATGCTTTTATCAAAGAAAACAATCGACTCCCAACCTTTTCTGATCATGATAAAATGGGCTACTGTATATCAGTTATTAAAGAAGTATTAAGGTACAAACCTGTCACACCTTTCGGAATTCCGCATTTGGCCATGGAAGATAGTAGGTTTTGAATGTTTTTTTTTTTCGGTGATACTATAAATACTTACTTTTATCTATTAGTTTATACCGGACAGTATCATATTCCTAAAGGATCAGTCATCCTTTCAAGCATGGATTATATGCACAGAAGCTCAAAGAATTTCAAGTATCCTCTCGATTTTGTACCAGAAAGATTTATTCATGACACAAGACCGATGGCTTCATCTGCTAATGGAAAGATTGAAGATAGAGACCAGTACAACTTTGGTTGGGGAAGAAGAATCTGTCCTGGAATTTATTTGGTAAAAGATTGAATAATGACAACCAAAAATTTAAATCTAATGATTCTTTCTTTTTAGTCCCAAGTCGAGATATTATCTGCTTATATCTCCATCTTCTCAAGATGTTCTGTAGAACCAGCTGTAGATTCTGAGGGAAATAAATGTCTACCGGATCTGTCACTTCCTCTTAATGCTGGTATCACTCAAATTGCCAAGTCTTTTAAAGTACGATTCGTCGAGAGAGCTAATGCTTTGGTCTAAATTTCTCAAAAGAGAAAGAAAAATATTTATGTTGTGTAGATAACTTCCATGTATTTTTAATAGAAAAATAAGTAATAATAAAATATGAGTATCGTCACATACACTACACTTTTCACTACAAATTAAATTAGAGTGACGTCAATGCGATATCTAAGCCCAAATTCCTTAAATACGCTTTTACCTTCCTTGTATTTCCATCGAGGTTTCATATCACTTGTTTTATAATTGTTACATACTTGTTTTCACTTCAAATAATAAGAGTGAATGTTGTCACTCTCATTCATTCATGAGTACAATGCGGCGTCATTGATTGATATAGAGAAAGGCGATACTGCGTGACTTTATTTATCAGAATAATGAAAACATGATTGATTGCTTATGTACAATAAAAGGAAGCTTGTTTATCTTTTTCTCTCTCTTTCTTTCCATGAGTCATAAAAAACACACTTCACTACTCTCAGCCAAGATTTGAACAGATAGCTCAAACTATGGTAAGACAGATACCTTTGAGAGTATGCACTGATACTTACACCTACTCTTTATGCTTATAAGCAGCAGTAAACCATCACTATTCATGGTTCAGTTCTTTTATTTGTGTTAGCAATAAGAATGTCTTCATGAAAGGAGAAGGCTAGATGCTGCTGCTTCGGTGATTGATCAACATGCATTCAGCATAAGTCGAACATTTGGCGAAGATAAAACACAAGAACGCATAAACAATGTGGGGGACCTTGTCCGGGATTTGATAGGGATTGGTATATTTTCGAAAGAAACAATTGATAGTAGTAGCACGGAGAACGTGATTGTGTTCCAAGCCGTCGGAAACAGCATAACATTTTATGTAGTCTCGTTCACAAACAAACACTTTTATACCATGTTGGAGTTCGCCCACATAGTTATCCCCATGTCTCTATCGGATTTGCCATCCTTTCTCGCCCAAGCAGATAAAATCATGCAGATAATAGCATGTATTGACAACATCTACTCCCAAGAAAAAAAAAAAAGATCGAGTCATCGTGGTAAATGATAAGTCATCAAATCTCATATTTCATAATTAGTAATAGTTTCTTATAGATCCAGTACAAGAGAGAGAAAATGAACCCCTCATCGGTTTGGAGAAGACAAAGATCGTATGCCGCTAATAGTATTTAGTACCGCTATGTTTGGGAAGGATCAAGCTAGAATCAAAGGATTGCGATCGGGTGCAGTAGGGCTATTATGGAGAACTCTAGCAAAAAGAGCAAAGGAAACAAAATCTCTGATAACTGTATCAATTGACGAGTACAATACTTGGAAGGTTTGAGGTGGATGTGGTGAAAAAGATATGAATGTGGCCCCAAAGACAAAATGAGTGGATGTTCTACAATGTTCAAAATGCAAAATCATTTGGAATAGAGATCTAAACGCGGCAAAAAATATGAGGGTGATATCCCATCCAATTTGGAAGAACGAAGGTAGACCAACCATGTACAAGTCGCAGCCTAGATCCAATCAGCGTACGAAAACACCTGCCGAAAGGCTTTAGATATTTACACGTAAGTATTTTAAAGAGAAGTTTAATATCAAAGAAAACTCTAATAATCTCCTTTTTTGTAAATACTTTTTTTTTTCAATTGTGTAATCTTATCATCTATCACAACATCTTCCTAGCATCTATGAAAACCCAGTTGTTCTTATTTAAAGTTTTGTACCACCATTCCTTTTTTAGCAAAGTGCTTGGATTTCTTTTCAGCTATTGCACTTGACCATATCTTCCCACAGGAGTTTTTCTTTTTATTTATTAATTCACTCTTTCGTACTTTTATCAAAACAAATGGTTAGAAAAACGACAGCCTGTACTGGTAATCATTAGTTGTAAAAGTGATTGTTAATCAAGCTCTTTGCTAATGTAGAGTATTTTATTTTTCTACGTTTACATGATTACTATAGAATGCCGAGGACGTCGACGTAAATGTGTCCGTTCCACTCTCACCGAAACCTGTGACAATTGCAACTTGTTCAACACAGTGTGCTCCTTCTCAAATGAAATCGGTACAATATCAGACAATACAAGACGACTAATGAAAGACGTTGAGGATTTGAATACGGTTATTAGTCAACTTGAAGCAAGTTTGGAAACAATCAAAAAAGGAAAGCAAAAATGGAACCAGCACTCACAAATACAAAAAGCATCATCTTGGACTTTCAACAATCAATGGAATATTACAATACATAATGGAGGCTTTCGAATAGAGACAGGCATTCGTACTATCAGCGATCTATTGATGAGCCAACCTATTCGTTATTTATCCCCTCGACTCTCTGCCACTCAATCCAATCAAGACTTGACTGTTCATCTCAATATCGGAAAATCGATGCGACTACGGAGGATATCAGCAAAGCTTCTAGTCGAGTGCAAATACACAAGACCAAACTACATGACTCTACCGATGCCAACCCCATTGTTATTCAACTCGATTGACGTTATAAACCACCTTGTTCATGTGTATTTTAGATGTCACAACATATACAACCCATTGGTGCACAAGCCAACCTTTATGCAGCACTATAACCAGGTTCAATCACCACTGGATTCGTTGGTGTGCTTGGGTATATGCTGCGTAGTATGCACATATCCATGCCAACACATTCCCTATAGCTTCCAAGAACTTCGGTCCATGAGCGATTACTTTGCAGACCTGGCAAAGGCCAAAATTATGGACCAATTTGACGTGCCTGAAAAACGACTTGAAAATATAATTGCGATTAATTTATTGGGCGAGTACCTCTTCACCATGCTGAATGTCAAGGAAATCTTTAACCTTGCCTCTTTGGGATTTCAGCTCTGTCAAGATTTAAAGCCTTGGTACGACGAGGAGTGTCAGAAACCCGGAGAACCATCTGTCGAATGTGTCCTCTTTAGTCGGCATTATCCAATTATACTTAACTATAATAGGTTATCAGATGTGGTTATTAATAATAGGGAGGATCTTGATAAAATCCGATACATTGAGTGGAAAGTTCTGGAAGATGAGTTGGAAGAAACCAAAAAAGGTGTTTTGGGAGTAAATTATATTTATAAATTGTCGTGTCACCCAGTCATTGCCAAAATAAGAGTAACTCAATCCATTGTTTTATATTCATACATGTATATCTGATTCCTCTATTCTCCTTGATAGAACTATAGGCACTTTTTATCGAAAGACTCTATATTCACATTAAAGTTTGCTGATATTATCCTCGTTGATGACATCATTTCCAAATTCTGGCGCAATCTACCTTCAGTCTATCACATCTGTGACGATTGGCTAGACATGCAGGATGTCAAGGCCAAAGTGCGACAATGCGACGATGGTCTGGTGTTGATGGTGCTTGCCTATTTTCTTTCATACTCAAACGATATTTATGCAACATTACTGACGCCTAGCGACGACAGCTTGATACTTACCGTTTTCCAAGAGCGTATTCTTAAACGATGTTTGCACTGCTCTCAATTGGTCTTGTATATTTTACGCTGTGTAACAGAACTAGAAACAGCATCGCCATGTAAGTGATGAACAAGACACACACACAAAAAAAAGACAATAATTTATAGCGGATCCAATAGGCCACTATGGCGTAGGGTTGATTCAATGTTTAGTCCATACACTAGACGTTCTGTCAGTTTTATCATCTTCATCCAATTACATTGTCAAACGGGAAGCCAATGCTTTGTTTTTGGAATGTATGAATGAAGTCAAGAGTAAGCGATTTATGAAAATCCTTAAAGTAGATCATGTAATATCACCTCTTTTCACAACGACCAAAGCGCACGATTTCACAAACTTGAATCCATCGGCTTATTACAATTATTCTCATCCGTGGTTTGCTGCTGTTTATGATATTTGCCATTACTTGGAAAAGATACGTGCATGACATCTCAATTATCATCACTAAAGATTAAAAGATGCAAGTTTGTATTTAATCCACTTGCTAGTTGTATATTTTCCCCGATTATATTATAAATAAAAATGACGGATAACGTCAAGCTACTCGGCCATTCACCAGATTGTTTCATGTCGCCAACTTGTCAATGAATAAAATAGCTTATTAAAATAAACAAATGCACACATGATGAATATTTGACCTTTCCCTTTTGTGTGGTTTGCCGTGCTTGTGACTCTGCTCATGTTTGCAACAAAACAACCTATTGATTTTCATTGGGCAAAATCA
>VCJK01001632.1:9999-21377 GCA_024139485.1 Backusella psychrophila | reverse complement strand
TTTTTTTTTTGACAGTCTATTTCTTTCGCTATTTTGAAGTCATCAAAGTCAAGCAAAGAGATTGGTAAAACTTGATATTACTTATTAGAAAGAGTCATATATCTTCTATCCCTGAAGGAGCAATCCATCGAGAAATGAACGTAAATACTCCAGATGATAACACCTTGGACGATTTTCCTGAGGTCCGTGCATACTATTCAACGTAAAAACCAATATCCCTAACTTTTTGCATAATCTGTCATAATTCATGTTATTGTTTTCAATAATTTAACTCCATTCATATACTTTCTTTATTATAGTAACGAATTCTATCCAGAATCACCAAAGCAACCGTCCCATGAGGAATATCAAGAGCCACAGCAACAGGTTAATGACTCTGGTAGTTATGAGGAACCTATCCCTGTCCCTGTTTCACCGGTTTCCCCAACTCTAGAAGGTATTGTTGCCTTACTCTTCTAGTACTTTTTTTTTTTTTTCTCTTGGAGATAGGGGAATTTATACATGGATTACACTGAAACTAACCAGCTTTATCTACATATAAATAGAGGTAAAGCACTTTTACAAAACAAATGGAGCATCGGCCAATCGCTTTCCTCTTGAACAATATAATCAGTATAATCAACAACAAAGTGGATCGACTTCCGCTACTGATGTTGTGGATGTAAATGTGCTGGCAGCCTTGACAGATAATGCGGATGGCCGTTACATGAATTATGCTTCTTCTGTAGATTCAATGAATGCATTGTTTGAGAGCAGAAAATACAAAGGAAATATGATGCAAATCAACAATGAAAGCCAATCCACCGTCAATTCAACTTCATCTCTTCCACTTGTAAAAAACAAGGACGAATATCCAGCATGGGGTCCCGAAGACGACACACCCATATCAACACTAGATATCACCAAAATCTTTGAATCCATTGGTGTTGCATTTGGATTTCAAAAAAACAGCATTCAAAATATGAAGGAGCATCTTATGGTCATGCTTGATTCCAGAGCCTCTCGATTAAAGCCTCAACTTGCTCTAGATACCCTCCACGCAGACTACATTGGGGGTGAGAATGCCAATTATCGAAAGTGGTACTTTGCGGCGCAAATGGATATATACGACCAAACACCCGAAGAAAAACTGCTTGCCTCTCAAGCCGGTAACGAATCAGAACAACTGGAACGTGCAAACGAACTTTGGACAACAAGGATGCGGCAACTCAGCAACCATGAAAAAATAAGAGATCTTGCCCTCTATCTTTTACTTTGGGGAGAGGCCGCTGCTGTTAGATTTACACCTGAAGCTTTGTGTTTTATATATAAATTAGCGTCCGATTACTATTGTCATAACCAAACCAAGTCTCCAACCCAAGAAGGCACTTACCTAGATACCATTATAACGCCATTTTACCAGTTTTTTCGGGATCAAATATATGAGCGAGTAGATGGTCGGTACGTAAAGAGAGAAAAGGACCACCAAGATATCATTGGCTATGACGATGTCAATCAGCTCTTTTGGAATTCATCCTGTTACGATTTACTCCGTATCTCTGACGATCCAACACAAACCATTGGCAAATTACCTCCTGAAAGACGGTACTTGGCGCTTGCCCAAATCAATTGGAAGAATACCTTTAAAAAAACTTACAAAGAGAAGCGTTCATGGATGCATGCTTCCATTAATTTTTCACGTGTGTGGGTGATACACATTGTCACCTTCTGGTACTACATCAGTGCTAATGCCTATTCTCTTTACTTGGATGCAGACAAAAAAATCGCAAAATTAGAAACCTCTGTACAGATATCTGTTGTTGCATTGGGCGGCATGGTTGCCTGTTTGCTGGTACTGATAGGGTCATTTGCTGAACTATCTTATTTGCCAATGACGTGGAGTAACTCTAAATATATCATTCGACGCATCTTGTTTTTATTTATACTCATGATCATCAATACCTGTCCATCCTTCTACTGTGTCTTTCTTGATCGTGAAAGCTGGATATCCAAAACAGTCGCGTGTGTTCAACTACTTGTCAGTGTAGCAACGACGCTGTTCCTTACCATCGTACCCTCCTCAAGGCTATTTATGCGCTCCTCAAACCATACAAGAGAAGAATTAGCAAATGAAACCTTCACTGCCAGCTTTCCCCCATTGAAGAGAATTGACCGAGTCATGTCCATCAGTCTTTGGGTGTGTGTGTTTACTTGTAAGCTACTAGAATCATACTTTTTCTTGGCACTCTCCTTCAAGGATCCTTTGACAGTCATAAGTACCATGGTGATACGAAACTGCGATGATGCGATACTCGGACATCTACTCTGCGAACAAATGCCCAGGATCACGATTTTCATTATGCTCCTCATGGATCTGGTTCTTTATTTCCTTGACACCTATCTTTGGTATATTATCTTGAACACAATTTTTTCCGTGGCACGTTCATTCTATCTGGGTGTTTCGATTTGGTCACCATGGAGAAACGTATTTGCCAGTTTACCGAAACGTATATTTGTTAAGCTTTTGGCAACTCCCGATATACAAATCAACTACAAACCAAAGGTACTTTGCTCCCAGGTCTGGAATGCGATTGTTATCACCATGTATCGTGAACACTTGATTACTGTAGATCATGCCCAACGTATGATTTATCAAGCCGTAAGTTTTTTTTTCTTTTTCTTTAAAGTGCCAATTCCTGTTATTTCTGCATTTTTAGTATTATTACTCTTTTCTATTTTTGGAATTTAGAATATGTCTTTGATTTCTTTTTTTTCTCTTTTTTTTTCTCCATCTTTGTTTAAATATGCGTATAACAAACATTCATGTTGACGGAATTTATTTATCTGTAGGAATATCATGTTATGGATGGTCACCTTACACTAAAAACACCCACGTTTTTTGTATCTCAAGAGGACACATCATTCAAGACTGAATACTTTCCTCAACATGGTGAAGCTGAACGTCGCATCCATTTCTTTGCTCAAAGCCTAACTACCCCAATGCCTCCAGCACATCCTGTTGAATGCATGCCCACTTTTACTGTCTTTACTGTAAGTAACAAAAAAAATATATATAAAAAAACAAACAAACAAACAAGATGTACTAAAAAAAATATACTCGATATATCCCTGATTAGCCTCACTATGGCGAGAAGATTCTATTGACATTACGAGAAATTATCCGCGAAGAAGACGATAGCACACGTGTCACTCTGTTGGAATATCTAAAGCAGTTGCATTCAGTTGAATGGGATAATTTCGTCAAGGACACCAAGATTCTGGCATGTGATGAAGAACGGGTATTAAACAAAGATGGATCAAAACAGGATATCGCCGCCAGTTCATCCACATTGTCTGACGTTTCTGGAAAAGAGCTGGTCAAATCTGATATTGATGACCTTCCATTTTACTGCATTGGTTTCAAGAAATCCAAACCCGAGTACACTTTGCGCACACGTATATGGGCTTCTGTAAGAGCACAAACGCTTTATCGCACGGTTTCTGGATTTATGAATTACCAAAAGGCCATCAAGTTATTGTATCGTGTTGAAAACCCAGAAACAGTAAAATCATACCAAGGAGATAAGGAGCGTCTAGAACATGACTTGACCAAGTTGGCCCAACGAAAATTCAAATTTTTGGTGGCCATGCAACGCTATTCGAAATTCAACAAAACGGAAGCCGAAGATGCCGAGCTCTTATTCAAAGCATTCCCAGAACTCCAGGTGGCCTTTGTTGATGAGGACCCACCCACGGAGCCAGATGGTGATCCAATCTATTACTCCGCCCTGATCGATGGCTCCTGTAAAATACTTGAAAACGGTAAACGTGAACCCAAGTATCGCATCCGCTTACCGGGAAACCCCATCTTGGGTGATGGCAAGTCTGATAACCAAAATCATGCGCTCATCTTTTATCGTGGTGAATTCTTGCAATTGATTGATGCCAACCAGGACAACTACCTTGAGGAGTGTCTCAAGATCCGCAATGTACTAGGTGAATTTGAGAATTTGGAACCCACCAATGTATCCCCCTATTCACAGGGTTATCGTCCCTCTGGTGCCACGCCCGTTGCCATTGTGGGTGCTCGAGAGTACATCTTTTCGGAAAACATTGGTGTTTTGGGTGATGTAGCCGCTGGTAAAGAGCAAACCTTTGGTACGCTTACACAGCGCATCATGGCCAAGATTGGCGGAAAATTGCACTATGGACATCCCGATTTCTTGAATGCTGTTTTTATGACAACGCGTGGTGGTGTTTCCAAGGCTCAGAAGGGTCTTCATTTGAACGAAGACATTTATGCAGGCATGAATGCCTTCACAAGAGGAGGACGCATCAAGCACACTGAATACTTTCAATGCGGAAAAGGACGTGATTTGGGTTTTGGATCTATATTGAACTTTACAACAAAGATTGGTACAGGCATGGGTGAACAGATGCTCTCTCGAGAGTATTACTATATTGGCACTCAGCTTCCACTCGACCGTTTCCTCACGTTTTATTATGCACATCCCGGATTCCACATTAATAACATCTTTATCATGCTCTCAGTCAATATGTTTATGCTGGCTATCCTGTTTATTGCTGCCATGGGAAGTACACTGGCAATATGTGAATATAATCCTGATGCACCTCCGGAAGCACCTCTTATTCCCGCAGGTTGTTACAATTTGGTACCTATTTTTGATTGGGTGAAGCGTTGTATTCTTTCCATTTGTGTCGTCTTTTTTGCCGCATTTCTGCCTCTTTTCTTACAGGAATTAACCGAGCGTGGTTTCTCAAGAAGCTTGACCCGTATGGCAAAGCATTTCCTGTCACTGTCGCCGCTATTTGAAATCTTTGTGACCCAGATCTATACCAACTCTGTTTTGGAAAATCTTGTGTATGGAGGTGCTCAATACATTGGTACAGGTCGCGGTTTCGCCACCTCGCGTCTTCCATTTGCAACATTATATTCACGCTTCACCCATCCAAGTATCTATGGAGGCGCTCGGAATTTTCTCATCATGTTGTTTGCATCGCTGGCTTATTGGATCCCCCATCTGATCTACTTTTGGTTCACCGTGTTTGCGCTGATTCTCTCACCTTTTGTGTTTAATCCAAATCAATTTTCACCTGTTGATTTCCTGATTGATTACCGTGAGTTTATACGCTGGTTATCACGCGGTAACTCCAAAACACACAAAAACTCTTGGATCAGCCAGACACGATTGGCAAGGGCCCGTATCACAGGTTATAAGCGAAGTCAAACTTCCAACGCCACCAGTCATATTGCTGATTTACCAAGAGCAAGGAAATTCATGGTGTTCTACTCGGAGATTGTGTTGCCTTTTTTCTATGCACTCTTTTGTACAATACCTTATACATTTGTAAAGAGCTTTGATGTGACGGACACAACACAACCAGCCACTGGTCCAAGCAGTCTTATTCGCATTGGTGTTTTGTCGATGGCTCCCATTTTGATGAATGCAGGTGCGCTTGGACTATTCTTTGGTATGTCTATCTGTATTGGTTCCATCATTAGTAACTGGTGCAATAAATTTGGCTCAATCATTGCTGCCATGTGCCATGCATGGGCCGTCATCAGTACTGTGATTATTTTTGAGGCACTGTTTTTCCTTGAAAATTGGAATTTCACCAATGTTGCTTTAGGCTTGGTTGCCATGGTTTCCATCCAGCGGTTTATCTTGAACGTCATTGTTGTATTCTGCCTTACAAGAGAATTCAAGCACGATGAATCTAATCGTGGATGGTGGACTGGTCGTTGGTATGGCAGAGGGGTAAGTTGATGAAATAATAATCGAAAAAAAAAAAAAGATAGATGTACTCATTGTATTTTTTTTCACTTGTGATCTCTTCCCAAATGAAGCTTGGATGGCATGGTATGTATTTTCAAACAAACAAACAAAAAAGACCTTTTCTAAATCTTTCTTGTTTTAAAACGTCTAGCTATTACCCAACCTGGTCGAGAGATGTTGTGTAAAATAGTAGAAATGTCCGATTTTGCCACCGATTTTCTACTGGGACATTTCATCTTGTTCTTCCTATCCTTCTTTATCTTGATCCCTTATATCAATACTGTGCACTCACTCATGCTCTTCTGGTTACGGCCTTCGAATCAGATACGATCCCACATTTGGACAGCCAAACAGAGAAAGGAGAGAAAGAGAATCGCCATTAGTTATGGCATCTTGTTTTACGGACTATTCTTTGGCTTTATTGGATTGATAATTGCACCAATCATACTTGGAAAGAGTATCTTGGGCACCATGGATCCACAAAGCTTACCTATTTAACTTTTCTTTCTTTCTTTTCGTTTCTTTTTTCTTTTCAATTGTACATGGAAAATAAAAATAAAAATAAAGTATATACATATATTTATAACACATGTAAAAGTAGGATGAAATGGTCTCTTTTATTTCTTTATTTATTTATTAATTCTACTTGTTGACTGTATGAACACTGTATATTTAAATTAGTTAGGCTACTTCAATCGACTGCAATATCTTTACGGCAATCTCAAACTAGATGAATAGAAAGAAAAGATGATTAAAAAACATGCACATCTGTTGATATAGGCTATACTTACACATGCGACAATAACAGCAATGATGATTAGATAAATAATAATCAATGTCTGATATTCCACGCCAAAGTTAGTCAGGTGATCTCTTAGCATCGATAGCAAATCAGAGATGACGCGAAGTCGATCATTTAAGATTTTGGCACGTTGAGGAAGCTCCAAATATTCTAATATTGATCTATGAATAAACCAAGGCGCTAATAATAGCAATGATGAATGGTTAAATACCTCTTATTGCGTTATACATGGGCTGTAATGAAGGCTCCGACCAAAATATTTCAGGTGTATCTGTCCATCATTGTTAGTAAGAGCAAAAAGGCGTTATTATGGCGTCATTTTACCTAGTACATTTGATACAAGATTCACATTCATTCTCAAGTTGAAGAGCTGACCATTGATTTTTGTGATTTCTGTACGGGTCTTGCCTAAGCGGCCTGTTTCTGCCATTTCCTTGGGCAGATGCTTTGTATCCTATATAAACGGAGAGTTAGGTTGGTGGTGATGTTGCTGAAATGACTTACTTCAATGGTCTTATCCATCAAATCCTCATATCTTGCCAATACAGCACTTTGTGATAAGCCATGGGACAGTGTCAACTTGATCATGTGATTGCTACTCTTTAAAGTAATCATATCATTGAAAATGCGAGGCTTCATTTGCGAGTTATCATACTGGAAATGAATCTCTTCAATCTGCATATCCTCATCGGGATTGTCTCTAAATGGTTCGATTGAAAAGCGCGCAAAGTCCTCCAGCATGAGTAGCTCCTCTGCTCGGCGAAAGTTCCAAAATACCACGACGCCATAGTCAAATATAAACACTTCTCCGCCTTTGAAAGGTTCGCGGGCTACATGCTTACTCTCCTCCTCCTCCTGTGCGTGTATTTCATGCTGCATATCTCCTTGATGCTCTTCGTATTCTTGTTCGTGATCTTCTCTATATTGATTATGCATTGATGGTGGAGCACTATGGTTTTTATGCTCTATTTGCTCACTCTCTTCATTGTGTTGGATCTCATCGTCATAGTTTCTATTTCCTTCATCGTAAAAGTGGTTCTCGAGTTGGTTAAAGTTGGGATAAGGATCGCCAGGATGGTGTTGCTGTGTCATTGGGCCGTCTTGGGATCTAAAATGGTCCTCATCATAATCCATTTCCTCTTCATCCGTGGTAGCAGAGCGGTGATGGCGTGATTTTGTATAGCTGCGAACTCTGATATTGTACAGATTGTCTTTATCAGGACGCAATGTACGAAGCGGAAAATGGTAGGCGGCATAAAGACATTCATCGTACAGACGTGGCGAAACTCGATGATGCTGGCGCAAAAAAGGCCGAAGTCTATCCAAATTATACCCTTCGCCTGTACAATAAGCGGCTGCTCTCGGTAACAAAGCCAAGTCTCGCTCATCTTTAGTCATTCGTTCTGCTGATGTACGTGAGCCAAAGGTCCATTCGATTGGTAACGGAACACCTGCTGTACGGGGTTGCCGCTGCTCGTCCTTCCATTGCTTATCTAAAAGCATGGCAGCTTGTTCGTCTACTGGTGACACGGGTACTTCAGCCACGCTATCATTATCCACCGGTAGTGTCGCCCTCATGGTGGTTTCTGTATCGTCCACGGTGGATTGCGGGAATAAAACAAGTTTTTGAGATACCTTTGTGCTACGAAGTGGCTGTGTAGGTTTTCCTCTCAACATGACGTCGGTTGAATTTGACTTGTTTACATTTTGATTTGCAGAAGAAGATTGGACAAGTTGTGGGATGGGCGTTGTTTTAAGCACTTGCTTCGAGATTGCAGAAGCCTTTGCCTGAGCTGCCGCCTTCTTTTTAGGGTCGTTATCAAAACCTTTGTTTGCTGGATTCATTACTTTTAGGAATAAAAATACGCATGCAATAACAACAAGAAGAAATGATATTGCAAAATAATAAATTTGCGTGCAGAAAAAAAACAATTAAAGCCCCGCATTTTGTTTTTCTGAATTGCTTTATTTGAATTGCTTCATCAATGACAGCTTCTTTTGTATTTTTCTTGATACTTTAGGATCAATGTTAGTATCAAATCTTCCTCTTTTAGTTATTTGAAGATTATAGCCATTTGTAAAGTCTCTTGCTGATATCACACCCTTGTTTTCGATCTTTAAATATTTACAACAAAGCACTGTTTCATCAGCCAATGAAATCAGAAGGGTGTCGGCCTGTGGGTGATAAACAAAGCTACCCGGTTCGATATCAAGTGAATTAAAGTTGATGTGATTATTATTAGGCAAGTAGACATTCAATAGTTGTATGCCTATTTTTGCAGTTTTTCGTTTTCGCTCATAAGAGTACATTGTACGCAGTGGGTACTGCATGAAAAATAAATAAATAAATACCGACACAGTTTTTCTTTGTTTTTACCTGTTCACCAATGGCTCTACTTAATTGCTCTGCCTGCCATGCCTTTGTGTTGTAAAAGTCCAGTTCAGATAATTCCTTGTTGATTTTTTGTGCTTTTGTTGCCATGGAAACGTCCTGACAAGTGGCCTTCTTCTTTCTATCGATAATGTGCGACACTGTATCCACCAACAGGCGACTTCCGACTTGAGACAATAGTGCTTTCAACTCGGAATACCGTAATGGTTCAGTCAATGGCTTTGTTTCTTGTACCAATATCCTTCCAGCATCAAATTCCTTATCATCCAGCTCCTGTACAGTCACACCCGTTTCCTTATCGCCATATAATAATGCGTGTTGGATTGGTGCAGCACCTCGATACTTGGGTAAAAGTGACGGGTGTACATTTACTGCCCCATATTTAAGCGATGCAATGATGTGGGGTGGAATAAAGTAACCAAACGAAACAACAACACCCAAATCGTACTTTTTCTGGCTTGGTATGTGCCAATCATCAAGTGTCTTTGCTTCTGAGGGCGTATGAAAGTACTCAAGTTGATTGGCTTGGGCCAAAAGCTTAGTGTCACTTGGGGTGACTTGATTTAGCTTTCGGCCTGTTCTTCTGTCAGGGGGGCAAACAAGGTCAATACTGCCAATATTAGAGTCACCCTTTTCTACATGAATGGTTTATATGTTTTAAAATAAAACAACTATGGAATAGAATACAACACCTTACTTTTTTCTTCAATGAGCGCGTTTAAATGACCCGATGCAAAGTCATCGGTACCGAAAAATAAAACTTTCAACTTGTTGTCACAAACATAAAAACGCTTTGAACAAAGTCTCGGCTATGAAATAGTGAGTATAACCTGTACTTTTTGCTTTTCATATCCTTATTTTACATACTTACACTCAACTCAAGTGATTTGTATGTTAAATGCTTAAACATTAGAAACAATGTAAGGGAAAGCAGGGATAAAAACAAAACTAAAATGCAATGTCAAAAATCGAAGAAAAAAAGACTGTAGCGGAGTGTTTCAAACCAGCAGATGTACTTTAAAAAAATTATAAATGGAAATAACAGGCCAAACGACTACTGTTTTTTTCAGTAAGAATTCGCGCAGGTGGCAAACCAATCGGTTAAAAGTGAGATTAGATTTCGTCAAAGTGGCAAAGTAATTGGTTTAACCACAAAAGAATTTTGGTCAATTGGTACAACAATATTGACGCGGGAGAAAGAAATACGAGGAACCAAGATGTCAAGATGAAGAGTTGGTTTGAAAAAAAGAGACATTGACCTTTAGAATCTATGTGTACTTGTTTATCATTTTCTATATATATCATAACTTACCACTGTGGAGAAGGAGTAAATTAGTAATCAAAGTCAATATGATTTTCATTTGTTAAAACCTACCCAGAAGGCCCTTTCAGATGATAACTGCTTGATCAGGGCAATTATATCTTCATTACTCTTTTCTGTACAGTTAAGGTACGAGTGTAAATAAGGCGCAGTTTGATCAGACCAAAGGAAAAAATACATGTTTATAAATTTAATTTTAGGAAACCAAGGTTCATTTCCTGCCAAGGTGTAACAGCATCAGTGTCAACTTCCATTTGGTCGTTGCCATCATCATTTGTTGGTAATGAGGGAGGCTCAAAAGGCATGGAGCGGGAAAACACCTCTGGATGATCGATATCAGCGCATTCAAGAAGACCCAAGTTCAGGATGTTTGTACTGGCGTTATGGTCCCTGTCCCAGTTGTGATGGCAAATTGAACATTGTAGCACACCCCACAGGGAAACCATTTGGCCGCTAAACCCGTCCAACACCTCCTTCTGTTCGTTGCTTTGTTGCTGGAATAGGTTACACACTCTTGATGAATAGTTTTCATCGACTTGACAGACAAGTCAGGCATGGTCAGATTCGGGAGAGCGTCAAACCCGGATTTTCGGGTGGCAAACAGGAATTCAACATCCTCAGAGTCAACTTGGGGCTCAGGATCCAAGTCAACGTCAGCTAGCTTTGTATAAAGATACGAGCAGATCTTTTTCATCAATGACACACCAGGCATGCTCTGTATTTCAATTTAATAAATAATAGTTTTTTTAAAATTATTACCTCATTAGGAATCTGCCGTCTCAAATGAAACGCTATGTAGGCCTCAGTACGTGTACGGAAGGTCTCGACAATGGCATTGAAGTTTACTGTGGCAATTATGTCTTTGAATTGGGCCAAGCAATCACTGTACCCTGCCAAGTTAGCAACAGTGTAATCACTGGGTTCATTAAACAGTGCTTGATAAATGCGGAAAACATGTTGGCGGTCATTTGGCATGTCACGTCCATTATTGGTGATGTCTTGCCCAAGAATCAGTTGCATAAAGTTATAAATACAATTAGGCTTGAATACGGAAGGTGACTGCTCTTCCTGTTCTGAGAGTTTATA
>VCJK01000163.1:87963-103257 GCA_024139485.1 Backusella psychrophila | reverse complement strand
CTAAATGTGTTGTGACACTTTAGAAAAGAGTCGATCCCTTTACAAGCATTTGTGTCATCAAATCCTCCTCCTCACTATCTGAATGCAAATGTGTATTGCAGTTTTGCAAAGAGCGTTGGGATTACCCCCACCCCTTAACCCCCTTTTTTTTCTCATCAACCTTTTCTCATTAATTATTATACTTTTTCTCAATAATTTCATAGTTTTTCTCATTGATTCTTCTCACTTTTCTCATTAATTTTAAAATTTTTCTCAATTTCTTGAAAAAAACAGTATATCAATTCACTTTAATTTTCATACAGATACTTTTCAATGACATTTAGTAGAATTTATGCTAAATAAGGCCCATTTAGACATAAAAATACTTCAATTGTTCCATTATATATTGGGTTATATTATAATATGTATACAATCCTATACCAGGAATATATTCTCATCCACTTTTTCTCAATAATTATTCTCCCTTTTCTCATTAATTTGAAAATATTTCTCAACAATTTGAAAAACTGTTCTCATTAATTTGAAATTTATTCTCATTTTCTTGAAAAATACAGTAATGCAATAAATCATGTAGGATCTTATCACATTTTGAGAAATAAAATGTAATAAAAAATAAATAAACAATATATTAATACCAATGAGACATATTTTTTACTATAATTATTACATGAAAAGAAGGAGACGGATTGCACAAAGCCCTTTTTCCAAATAAAAAACAGCCACACTCACACTTATTCTTCGATTTAAACTACGATAAACTTTCAAGCAATTTAAAAACTGTATTACGAATGACAAACACTAAAATTGCACAACATAAACAAATGGCTATTTAAAAACTTTGCATTTCAAGTTCTTATCTCTATACTTTATTTTTATTTCTCTTTTTATCCGTTTTTTCTTTTTGTTTTTACTGTTTCTTTTTTAAGAATCTTTTATCTATTCGTATATAACCTTATTGTACAGTGTAGAAACAAACAAATATTTTGTTTCTAGTTACCTCCAAGTTGCGAAACAAGTTTTCTTTTTAGCAGGAACAACTCTTTTTTTTTTGATAAGAAAAAAATATATTTCACTACCACAAGAAAAAAAAAAAAATCCCGCAACAAGATAAAATAACTCAACCGGCTATGACAATAAACGAAAATATACCGCTGACAGAGTCCACTCGCGGGGAAAAGCTCAATAATAATAAAGAGTGGAAGGATGAAATATCTCCAGAAATGGAGATGTATTTAAATACAAAACCTACCTATGGCTTAACGTATGAACAGGCAAATGAAAGACTAGCAAAGTTTGGAAAAAATGAACTGGAAGAAAAGAAACGAAATAAACTGCTACATTTCTTATCATTTTGTAAGTTCATGTTTACGTTTTTAGAAAGTAAAATCTCACTGACATATATTTTGTAATGTTTTAAAAACTCCATTCAGTTACTGGTGCAATTGCCTATCTTATGGAGATATCTGTAATCCTTACTATTCTTACTAAAGACTGGGTAGACTTTGGAATTATTCTGGCGATGCTGATCATCAATGCCTTGATTGGTTATGTCGAAGAGGCACGAGCAGAGTCTGCTATCTCTGCTTTGAAAAGCAGCTTAGCACTTCAGACTCGTTGTTGGAGACAAGGTCAACTGATCGAAATAAATGCCTCTGAATTAGTGATTGGAGATGTTATTGTGCTACGGTTAGGAGATATTGTACCAGCCGATGTGAGGCTTTTGGGAATCGGTGCAACTGGAGAAGCAGTGGAAGGTGATCTCCATATTGATCAAAGCGCCCTGACGGGAGAGTCGTTACCTGTAAAGAGAAACATAAACGATCTTGTTTATTCTTCGAGTATTGTGAAGCAGGGTCAGCAACTTGGTATTGTTGTGCGTACTGGTGCAGATACATTTATCGGAAAAGCTGCTAGCCTAATATCTGTAACGACTGATGCTGGTCATTTTCAAAAAATTGTCAACTATATTGGTAATTTCCTCATTGCATTATCCTTGTTTCTGGTCGCAATCATCTTCATCTACGATTTAGTAGAGAAAAAGATTCAAAATGGTTTTGTGACCGGAGAGGACGCATTAGAAGCACTAAAAGAGGTGGTGGTTCTTACAATTGCTGCGTAAGTAACTATTTTTATAAATGTGATTGTAGTTTCTTGGCATAGACTTACATCTATTTTTAAAAACAAAAATTGTAAAAATAGTATTCCTGTGGGTTTGCCGACTGTTATGTCAGTCACCATGGCAGTGGGGGCAAAACAACTGGCTAAAAAACAGGTGATTGTGAAAAGGTTGACTGCTGTGGAAGAACTAGCTTCGGTGTCCATTCTCTGTAGTGACAAAACAGGAACTCTTACTCTGAACGAATTAACTTTTGATGAGCCCTTTCTCGATAATGGATATACAAATTCAGATATTTTGCTTTATGCATATCTTACATCTGAACCTGCAACTAGTGACCCTATCGAATTAGCAGTGCGTACAGCAGCTCAAAAGGATCATCCTTTGATCACAGAAGATAAACATGAAGCCATTGGTTACAAGATGATATCGTATAAACCTTTCGATTCAGTTGACAAAATGTCACGTGCTAATGTATTAGAAAAGGCAACTCAAACAACATTCAAAGTGGCCAAGGGTGCTCCTCAGGTGATCACACAATTAGTTCAGCATGATACGCAGAAGGCTGAAAATGCTATTGAGGAATTCGCTAAAAGAGGTCTCCGTGCATTAGGTGTAGCTCGAACAAAACCCAAGTCTATTATTGATGATGGTATAGATGAATGGGAATTAGTAGGATTATTCAGCTTAATCGACCCTCCTCGTCACGATTCCGCTCGTACTATTGAAGAATGTGCAGAATATGGTATTACTGTGAAGATGATTACAGGAGATCAAACAGTAATCGCAAAGGAGGTAGCACATCGCTTAGGCATGGGTCAGAATATCCTCGATGCAAATCATGTAGTAGACCCTACAAAGTCAGAAGATCAAATAGCAGATCAATGTGTTTCCGTTGACGGTTTTGCTCGTGTTATACCAGGTAACACATGCCCTGATTTTTGGTATGCTAAGATAATAGTTTTCTTATAAAGTTTTTTTTTTTAATTAGAGCATAAATATCGAGTTGTGGAGTTACTACAGAATAAAGGTTATTTCGTTGCCATGACTGGCGACGGTGTCAATGATGCTCCTGCTCTGAAAAAGGTATAATAATTAACTAAACCAAGTTAATGATAATATTCTAATGTAACTTTAATTTCTCAAAAGGCCAATGTTGGTATTGCCGTCCATGGTAGCACAGACGCTGCCAGAACAGCATCAGATATAGTTTTACTTTCCCATGGATTATCAGCCATTATTGATGGTATTAAGACATCGCGTATCATATTCCAGCGTCTCCAGTCATATGCACTTTATAGAATTGCATCCACAATACATTTTTTGATATTTTTCTTTGTGATTACCTTGGCTGAAGACTGGAAAATGCCTCCCATTTTCTTAATTTTGATCTCACTCCTCAATGATGCAGCAACTTTAATTATGGCGGTAGACAATGTTACAATATCAAAAGCACCGAATGTATGGCGCTTAAAACTGCTATTAATTCTGTCAACAGTATTGGCTGCCTTTCTTTCGTTATTTTCATTTGCTCACTTCTATATATTTCGTGATGTGATAAAAGTTACAGACGGTCAACTATACACAATTATGTACCTTCACATATCCTGTGGTAAGAAAGAAAAAAAAAGTAATAATTTTGCTCTAAAACTAAAATGCTCATTTTTTTTTTACAAAAAAATAACGAATTATTAACAGCTCCTCACTTCATGATTTTCTCGACTCGCTCTGAGACATTTTGTTGGAAGAGCAGACCTTCATGGCCATTTACTGTGGTTGTTTTGGGTACCCAGGTGATCGCATTATTCCTATCTGTTTATGGAGTAGTAGGGGATCAAACTGTAGAAGCAATAGGTTGGCCAGAAGGAATTATTATCGTTGCTATTGCATTAGTGACATTTGTTTTGGTTGATCTTGTTAAAGTTCTAACAATCAATATATGGAACAAAACACATAAATACACCCCTGTGGCCCCTAGACCAAAGGCTAAATCTTCTATGAAGTTCCCCAAATTATTTGCCAAAAAGAAACCCACTCGTGCACAGCGCTTCCAGCAAGAACACAGGGCAGAGTTAAATTGGAACAACGGACACACAAGTTATTAAACATCTGTATAAACAATAAATACCATCAGAGTCACATAAAATCTTGATACATTTAATGCAAAACAAACTGAGCTAATACTTCTAAGTACTACAAACTTTAATTTAAAGAATCCATTTCAAAACAAATAATAGATTATTGGAATGATAAAAATGAGTAGTTTTCTGCCACTTATCTCTTCTTCGCGAATGCTTATTGAAATAAAGCGTACGCCTAGAGTAAAAACAGTACGTTCTTATGGCAAGTATTGATTTCTGTACAATCTTCCAAGAAAAACGCCACATTAAAAAAAAACAAGGCATTTATATCCTTATAAATCTATATATGTCACTACTTAAAAATATCATAACGTATTGTTTCCTTTACGTAAAAATATGTATATGAAATTAAAATGTGTTAGCTTAAGTTTAAATTACTTTTTTACTATATTTTAGTGCGAGTTCACACATAGTCTTTGCACAGTTACGTAAATTAAGTATTACAAAATCAACAAATCTAGTCTAAAAAAAACAGAATAGTGTCATAGGATGCAGTGAAACTTCATTTTCGAAAGAAAATGACAGCACTTACGGTCAAAAACTTAATTTTATAGATAAACCTCAATCTTATATTAATATGTATTCATTTAAAGCATTATGATTATCAAGTATTTAACTCTATTGTATAAAAAATAAATTGTCAAAACACAAAAACCGTAATAAAATGATGTAGTTTTACGAAAATTCTGTGAATCATGGCTCACTTTCAAACAATTCAGGGACTGAAAGCACACCAATTAAGTAGCTTTATCGGCCTTTTAATAAATGTGTGCTTTATATATAGATGAAAGGGGTCCTTACCTTTTACAAACGTAAACCGTCCTCATTTGAAAATAAAACTACATCAGCGCTGTAAAAACGGGAGATAGAAATACTTTTGTACTTGTTTCTTCTTTATAATGTCATCCGTACTTTTCCAAAAACCAGATGAAGCTGATACGGCGCCCACCGTTAGCACCATGCCACCTATTTATGAAAAGCCCCACGCATACGATGAATATCCCCCTTCTGTCATGACTCATAGACAAAATAGCTGTCGAAGTGCAAGACATGGAAGCCTGTATAGTGAAAGAAATGTTAGTCGGCATGGAAGTCGTAGCAGTAGAACAACAATGGATTCTTACTCAAGTCGATATTTTTCTCAGCAATCTACTGTAGATAGCCTTGAAGGATACCCACCTAACACACCAATAGATTCACCTCCTTCATCTCCAACAAGAACAGAAAAATCGATTTATTATTCACAAATTGATTATCAAAATATTACGCATTTTATTTTGAGTCAGTCAATACCTACAACACAAACCACATTGGGAGATGATATGAACTTAGCGCTTTCGGAAGACGTATCACTATGTGGCACAACTCCTATTGTAATCAACAGAGGCACAAGTACTGCGCTAGCCTTGACACCATCAAAAAAGATACATTACGAGTTCCGCAAACAGCCAACTTCTAAATCATGCCATCATGAAATCTACTTGGTTGAAACAAATACCTTAGTCTATCGCAAGATGCAAGGGCGTAGCTGGGGCTTGGAAAACACTCTTTTCAAGGTAACGTCGGATGGAAATACCTTCAAGATAGCGGAAGCACGTCGCCGAGCGTTTCAAAAGCAGATCACTATTGATACATGGATAGATGAAAACAAGCGAAATAGCCAAGATCTTACATGCACATCACCTTCGCACATCATATTCGAATATGAGACTTTTTACAAAGGGGCTCGCCTCAGGTGGAAAAGACCCAGTCTGTTATCGCGTGATCTTACCTGCGAGATCAAACTGACCAAAAATAGTCCACCCGCCGATACTTATCAGGGTTTTATTGACAGTGACAGTGATGATGACCATGATGACCATGATCACCACAGCCATAAAACTTGCCGAAGATGGAAATTACTCGCTGAATTTGATGGACGAGGGTCCGAACTTGGAAGACTATCAATAAATAATGAAGTGAAGCAGGTTGATAGTGGGTTAGAAGTCAGTTTGATCCTCACTTGTAGCACCTTGCTGGATTTGATTTGATTTGATCCTTGTTTGTATAATAAAATAAAATTATAGTTTGACTTTTTTCCTTTCGAAACAAATATACCTGGCCAAGAACATATATAAATATATGTACGAAAGTACATAGAATGATTTATCTTTTTTTAAAAAAAAAAAAATATTACAATAGAAAAAAGGCTAGCTAAAAAAAAAAAAATTCATGTATCTCATTTGTAAATTATTATATGTGGCAGTCTTTGCCCTATTATCTGCTGCACCACCTTACTTGCCATTGTATTACCATGATGTTCTTGGGTTTTCTTCTGATCAAATAGGTTTTGTACTAGCAATTGCACCTTTTATTCAATCCATTTCCTGTCCTGTATGGTCGGTTTTAGTGGATAAGTTCCCCCGCTGGCACGGTGCTGTTATGGCTATGACAAGCTTTGTAGGTGGAGCTGCTGTTATGGGAATTATGTTAATGGGTCATGTAATATCTGTCGAATCAATACCTAAGGCTTTCATTCCAGAGATATCAAACTCGATGCTTGTAGCTATCACATCTGCGCTTGCCCTTGCATTTGCTTTCTTTACATTGCCAAACATGTCACTGGTTGATAGTGCAGTGATGAAGAAGCTAGGTCCCAATAAGATTCTTTATGGTAATGGTATATCTATTTTTGTTGCAATAGCAATTAATTAACAAAGCTATCAATAAAACTAGGTGAGCAAAGACTTTGGGGCTCAGTCTCAGCTGGCTTGACTATTTTAATCGTGGGTCAGCTTGTGTCTTTTACTGGAAACCTGGATGCTCTTTTCTGGGTCTTTGGAGGATCTACTCTCGTTTTCATCATCCTTTGCTTGTTTACTAATATTTCACCCGCAGATTCAGATTATATGGTGGTTTCTGAGATTGGCGAAGAACCCAGTCGAAACAGCCGCCTGGTGCCTATCATGACTGAAAATTCCGAAAAATACCTAAACAATAACCGCATTCATAACTATAGTAGTATCACGCAAGATGTACCTGGTCTAACTAAATTAAATAGTGTCGCATCGCATACTGTTAGAGACGAAGCGGACGAGACATTAGATGTTGTAGGACTAGATTTGGGGCTTTCAATTTCTCGTATCGCTTCTATTGATCACTCAATAGCATCTATTATTGAACATCACGAAGAGCTACCTCCTGTGAGTGTATTCAAATCAGTGCGAGTCGTTACTTTCTTATCGACTACCCTTTTCTTTGGTTTTGTCTTATCTATTATTGTGAACTTTTTATTCTTATTCCTGAGCCGCGATTTACTTATGCCTGCAAGTTGGATTGGATGGACAGGACCCACCAGTGGTATTACAGAGTTATTATGCTTCTATTTTTCGAAACAGGTAAACAAAAAAGGATCCACTTTATTTTCTCAAGTATACAAACAAACTAACAATAATATTTGAAATAGTTGACGGAAAAGTTTGGTGTCACCAAAATGATAATCGCTGCGCATGTCGCCACCATTCTTCGCTGTTTAGCTTACACTATTCTCGTACCTGATTCGCTCTTAACAAATGTCAGTGCTTTGCTACTCCAAACACTTCATGGTAAAATACAATTCTAGCTGAAACACTTGGATTTAAAGTTATTAATTGACCCTTTAATTACTAATAGGTATTGGATTTGGTATTTTCTGGGCCACTTCTGTAAGTGAGATTGATAGCTTTTTCCCACCAGAGCAAAGATCAATTGCGCAAGGTCTTCTTGGTGCACTTCATGCAGGTCTAGGAACAGGTATTGGCGCTTTTTGTGGTGGCTACCTTTATGAATATCTGGGTGCCATTTGGATGTTCCGAGTGGCTGCAGGAGTGGCTGCATTTAACATTACTGTCTTTTGTTTGGGACGATTAGAAAGATTTAATTAGATTATATATATTATAAATACATGTTTCATGAAGGAACGCATCATTACTATCCCCGCTATTTATTTCATTTTAACCCTTGATTGTGACAGAATTCAATTAAATTCATAATTGTGATTTATCGAGTAAAATCTAAAATAAAAAAAATCCTTTTTTTTAAAAATAATAATAATAATAATAATAATAGTAACAGCAAAGTAGCATGCATTGTTGAGTGAATCGCTTGGAGGAAAAATTAACCAATATATTAATAGTAATAATATAATTTATTTACAATAGCAATAGAAATATGATACATAAAAATACAAAGGGAAAAATCACAAGATCATATAATTAAGCAGCTAATGATTGCTCCAGAACAAGACCCTTATAGATACCATTCATTTCCAATAGCTCCCAGTGGGTTCCTTGTTCAGCTACAACTCCATCCTTGATAACACAGATAAGATCAGCATTCTGAATAGTCGAGAGTCTATGAGCAATAGTAATAGTGGTACGGCCACCCTTTTCGATGATATTATCTAAAGCAACTTGTACAACCTTCTCAGAGTCACTATCAAGTGCAGAAGTAGCTTCGTCTAGCAACAAAAAGGTAGGCTTTCTAATAAGTGCACGAGCAATAGCAATACGTTGCTTTTGACCACCGGAGAGTTGTGAACCCTTATCACCCACACGAGTGTTATAACCGTTGGGTAAACTAATAATAAAATCATGGATATTGGCAGATTTACAAGCGTCTTCAACTTGATCCTGAGTGAATGAACCATGGATTTCATCATCAACACCAAATTTAACATTTTCACCAATGCTCATATCAAATAACACGGGTTCTTGACCAACCAAAGCCATGTGGGAACGAAGATTACGCAAGGTAAATGAACTGACATCTGTATCATCGAGAGACACTTCACCATGATAAGGATCATACCAGCGTTCGAGCATACCAATGGTAGTTGATTTACCACATCCAGAAGGACCAACTAGAGCAATAGTCTTACCAGCGTCTCCTTTCAAGTTGAATTGACCATTAAAAATACTATTCTCAGGACGAGCAGGATAGTTAAATGCGACATTTTTGAATTCAAAGTCACCATTTAGAGTACCAATAGCAGGTTCCTTTCCTTCGAGCTCAGGGTCAATACTAGGTTTACGATCAAGGACATCAAAAATAGCAACTGCGGCAAACTTTGCTTTTGAGAAAGCCTGAGCAAATGTAGAGCCTTGGCCAGCACCTTGGGCTGAAATTAAAATACACATCATAGAAGTATACATCTCCTGAAAGTCAATCATACCATTCATTATGAAACGGATACCAGCATAAAAAGCAACAGCACTTGTGTACATCATGATTCCTCTTAGCAATGCATAACCAATGGAGGATAGGTAAGCCTTACGAACAGCTAGACGATGAGGTCTTTCATTTGCCTTGTCATAACGGTCTTCAAAGAAACCTTGGCGATTTAAAGTAGTGACGGTACGGATTTCTTTAATGGCTTCACCTGCGACCTCACCACATTGAGCATTAGCCTTCTTAGTACTATCTTCATAGCCACGATGGATACGAGCTTCATAAGATGTAGAACCGATAATAAATGGTACCATGCATAATACAACAAGTGTTACTGCCCAAGAGTGAATAAAAGCAATAATAAGACCTACAACAAAATAATTAATTTAAGGAAAAGAAACTACCATGCATTAACTACTTACCAACAATTGCTGTAACAGAAACTTGGGTGACATTACCCCAAACCTTTGTAATCATTTCATTCACATTTTTTGCATCTACTGCTAACTTTGCAGTGAGTGCACCGGTATGATTGTCATCTTGATCAAAGTAACCAACTTCTTGCAGCATGTATTGTCGGAACAGAATGGCTCTGAGACGTTTTGAATATTCTTCACCAGCAACTTCAAAAGAGATAACTTGTGTACTGAAACCAATGAAAGCAAAAATACCAATAACGACAAACATAAATGCATATAAGTTAACGCCTTTCATTGGCCCTGGGTCCAGATTACTTCCAGGCACGAGGATAGTAGTAATAACCTTTGAAAACACAAATGCAAAGACAGGAAATACAGCACCAGCAATAGCAGCACCAGCCACTCCAAGAGCGATACGGGGCCATTCAGGCTTCATCTGCCATATAACACGAGATACAGGTGCCTTTTGAGACTTTACCCGCTTTTTTTCCTCCTTTTGCTGTTGAATCTTCAATTGGTAAGCATCTACGCCAGCCTCTTCCAACTTGAGAGTAACACCACTTTTTTTATGGAGGGTTTCACCATTGCTGTCAAATGACGTACTTTCGCCTAATTCATGAGTATAGACTTCCAAGTGCTTGTTAGCTTCAAGTTTAGCAACCAATTCAGCGTCTTCATCGATAATAAATTTTTCAACCTTTTCGCCTGTATCACACTCTTGATTCAAAGCGACTTCCTGTTTCTTTACGAGATCAGCATAAATACCATCGAGGAGAAGAAGTTCTTGATGAGTTCCTCGTTCAACCAATTCACCATGATTCATAACCACAATAAGATCAGCATTACGAATGGTAGAAAGACGGTGAGCAATAACGATAGTAGTGCGGTCAGCAGAAGCAGAATCCAAAGCACGCTGAACGAGGCGTTCGGATTGAGTATCGAGAGCAGATGTAGCCTATAAGAGGGGAAATGAAGTTTAGAATAATGTCATATCAAATTAAAAATAAAAATTATTACCTCATCCAAAAGAAGAATTGATGGATTTTTCAAAATAGCACGAGCAATGGCGATTCTTTGCTTTTGACCACCAGAGAGCATACCACCCTGATCCCCAACCAATGTATCATAACCATCAGGTAATTTAGAGACAAAGGAATGACAGTTGGCTTCTGTGCAAGCTCTGATCAAATCGTCCTCAGTTACATGCATACCTTCAGGAACTCCAAGAAGTAAGTTTTGGCGAATCGACATATTAAACAAGACAGGCTCTTGGCTTACAACACCCATTTGTGATCTTAACCAGGAGATATCGAGTTTCTTGATATCTTGGCCATCCAAAAGAACTTGACCCCCAACAGGATCATAGAAACGCTGTAAAAGCTGGATAGAAGTAGACTTTCCAGAACCAGAGGGGCCAACAAAGGCAACAGTCTGACCAGGTTTTATTATTAAATTAAGATCTTGCAAGATAGTGATATCAGGACGAGTAGGATAGTTAAACTTGACATGATTAAACTCGATAGAACCTTCGAATTTATTAGGAACAATACCAGGAAATTTCTTATTGATGACTGGAACACGATCAATAGTTTCAAAGATTTTATAGGCAGCGCCAGATGCACTAGAGACCGCAGACAAATTTGGTGGTAAGGTAACCAAAGACATGGCACCCATCATCATGGAATAGAACACGACCATAACAGTACCACCGTCAATTTTTCCATCTTTGATAAGCTGAGCACCATACCAAAATGATAAGCCATAGGTAGCAAAGAGAACAAACATGAATATACCAAAACCAAGACCAAGAATAGTACCACGTTTAACACCAGCTCGTAGGGCTCCTTCCAACCTGGTTTCATAGCGACCTGCAAAGCGTTCTTGTAAAGAAAAGGCATAAATAGTACGGATGCCAGAAAAAACCTGTTCAGCAATAGTACCAGCTTCAGCGTACTCATCCTGAGAGCGTAGAGTATACTTTGTAATAAAATAGCCCATCAAACCACCAACAGCAGCCATAATTGGAATCGTGGCGAGCATAACAACTGCAAGGTTCCAACCTTTCACAAAGGCAACAATAAAACCAGCAATGAACTGAGCAACACAGGTAATAAAAAGACCGAACTTTTCAGATATACCATCTTGGATTATTTGAGTGTCCGAAGAGAGTCTTGTTGTAAGTGAGCCATCGTCGGCCTTATCGAACCAGGACATGTCTTGATGCATTATTGAGTTCATATATGCTTTTTTGATTCGAACCGTCTGATTTTCACCAGTTAAGACCCAAAAGCAGTTAGAGATATAGGAAGCAACTAAAATAGCTGTACCAATATATACAAATATTAAAATAATAGGTAATGTTACATCAAGAAGCTTTGAAGGATCAGCAAGAGCATCAGCCATGTTATTAAGAAGGTCACCCATAAAAATAATGGAAATAGGTGTAAGGGCGCCGATTCCTGCTGAAAATATGCTGGCAACCAATATCATTAGTTTATCGTATGTGCTGGCGAATCTAAATAGTTTGTAAATGGGCACAGTCTTCTTCTTTTCTTTATCTTTTCTCTTCTGAAAGAAATCCAGCCCTTTTTTTGAAGGAATCATTTCCTCGACCATTTTTTCATCAGGTACAATAACTGTTTGAAAGTTTTCTTCTGGAGACATTATTATATGTAATGAAAATGTTAAAAATTAAATAAGTAATACAAGATATAAAATGACGTTTTCTTTCCGTCGACTGTCACTCTTATATATACTCCAGGATAAGATTATGATATAATGTTCTCCACACTTATAGAAAATTCGTTCAAGCAACTAAATGACGAAAATAAATTTTCTTAAAATGTGTCTTGGAAATATGAAACATGACTACCGATCTTCTGGAGCCCGCAATAAAGAATGAACCGATATTAAAATCAAAATCATTGGTTCAAAGGCTTCGGGAAAGATTATCCTTTTTGATTTTGGTGAAAAAAATAGCCAAATCAAATGTTAGAGTTTTTTCTGCATAATACTTTTAATTTTTTAATTAAACCTATCATCCATATGTTTCTTTTCTAAGAGAACAGACTTCAAGATCACTAGCATGACATAGAATATATTTATGTTTATATCAGAGTACGCTATACTAAGATAATGTACATACCAACCACTTAATCTTTCTTTGATGATACAATTATGATATATTAAAACAATTAATTCATTAGTCCCAAATATCATTCCCATATCTACAACAGAAATGGAAGACTTAAAAAATGCGACATACGCTTACATAAAAAATAATTTCCGAATGTCAAAATAACTTTAGAGTTTGCATGTCCGATTTTTTTTTTCGGGCCTTCTCTCTTCATATCACGAGTCGCCTTAAAAAGGAAAGGGTGCCGAATTAGTTTACTTATGATGATAAAAGCTACACGTATGTTTTTAAATGCACTCAAGAAAACATATACAGTCTTTATTATAGCTTATCAAAACTAAATGGAAGCTATAATACCATACCGTTGAGCAGTTAATGAGATATTTTAAACTTCCTAAAATGCAGATTCACGAAAATTGACCCTTTTTTGGTGCTTATATTCTTTACCATTTTTTTATTCCAGTTTTATGGTTTATTTGTAATTAATTGAAAACGATATAGGAGCTAGTATTGCTATGAATGCCAATTTTTATCTAAAGACATTCTCCTTGGAAACTTATAAAAACTGGTTATAATAAAATAAGAGAAAGTAAGAAATAAAGAAATAATCAATGAAATCAAGCCACAGAATACTGCTCTACCTTCTACTTTGTTTGTTACCTTCAATACATACAGCTACTATCCATATGTACAATAGCAAATTATGTAACACATATTCATGTATAGAAGGAAATCAAATTTATAAACGAGAAGACTCAGCGGATCGAGCTGCGGCTGCATCAAGCCAATCTAGTGGTTTATCAGGAATTAGAATACCAAATTTCCTAATATCTCAACTTTTCCCTGGTTTTGCAGGCCCAAGACAGCCACCAGCTCCAGTTGATGACTAGCAATGACATGATTGATTCCACTATTTAAATTATACTGTAATATTGTATTCAATAAAATAATTATTTTTTATATAAATATAACTGCTACTATTGTTATTATTACTCCAAACACTGGTTTATTTAAAGGAAATTGAGCAGTTTATAATTTAATAAAAAATCTATTGTTTTTCTATTCATTTTCAGTTCCGTTGGACTTTTTACAGAAAATGGGATTATACTTTATTTTTGACATGTTTTATTTTTTTTCTGTCAATATACTTATTCCGTGGAATTTATCTTTGATTTTCGGGAATCCAACTATTCTTAACAATAAACACTATTATAGTTTATATTTCTTGAGGTTTTAAATTAAAACTTAGGAGATCAAGCAAACTCCTATTCTAATATATCACACTCAGACACGACAAAGCTCTCTGATATTATTTTTTATATACATAAAGCCACAGAATCTGTACAAATAAATATATATTCGTACTCCTTAATTTGGGAACTAGTATTTACTAGAATTTGTTCGGGTGAGTAACCCAAGGAGGTTGGGAAAGGAGTTTATTTTACTACCTGCATCCCTTTGCAATATTCACTTTATAGTAATGTACTTTTAAAAATAAAAAAATAGAAGTAACATAACAACTGTCAAAACAATATAAAAATTGCGATTCTAGATATGTTAACTTTCAAGAAATAAAGATAATAAAAGATAAACAAATATCTACTCCATTTCTTTTGCTACTTATTTCTATTATTCTCTTATTGGGATAAAAAATTGTTGATCTAGGGGTAAAAAAAGGTAGGTCAATAGTTATTTAGGAGTAGTAGAATTTGAATCTTAAAAATTCTGACAATTTCAATTGTATGCATATACCAACAAGAATGACAATACATGATGAAAAGAAGTATGAATTAACATTTTTTTAATATTATGTGTAATAATCCAATATATTTAATTAATTGACGAGTAGCTCCTCTTAGTTTACTGATATAACAGTCGGTTCTTCAGAAAAACTATAAAAAGACATGAATCAAATAATCAAAATGATAAATATCAAAAAATAAATATATAAACTCATTATTAGATATGCGCTCTACAATTCTTACTTTATCTGCTTTATTGGGTCTTTCTCTCTGCGTCATGCTTGAGGTATCTGCCGAAAAGCCTGATTCTAACCAAGCTAGCATCAACACACCTGTCACTTTATCCAAAAGAGGTGGCAAAAAACACAAAGGCGGTAAGGGTCATGGTGGAAAGAGTCATCACGGTAAAGGTGGAAGCTCTGAAAGCGGAAAATCTGAAGGGGGTGGTGACTCTAGTAAGGATGGTGATATTCTTGGTAGCGTATCTAAGATTGCTCTTGAAAAAGTTCCAAAAAACGTCAACGACGCAATATCTGGTCTTAAGCTCCCTACT
>VCJK01000163.1:33647-48728 GCA_024139485.1 Backusella psychrophila | reverse complement strand
ATGAAATGATATCATTATATATTCATATTTTTCAAAAAAAAAAAAGATGGAAAAAAAAATATCTTTGCTGCTGATTATTATGAAAATGAGCTTCAAAAATATTGTCATTGAAGTTCCAAATGTCATTGACTATATAATAACGTAAGAACAAAACCTATAAAATAAATGAACTTAAAAGCTGTATAAAAGTAATCACACACTAAATATTAGCATTTCTTTTATGTTTGCCTTTTTTTATTGTTCGCTAATATATAAACATATAGCGGTTTAAAGAATATACATGTATAATAAATAAAAATGACACTGGAGATTTGTTTCTGTTTTACTATTTTTTTTCGTTCTTTAATGTAACAACTTGTTAAGAATTGGTAGCTTTGGTAAGATTCCATCCTTTGGACATTTTACTGGCTTAAAACTAATATCAAGTACACCAGATTTCAAGTCGCCCTTTGGTGAAAGACGTTTAAAGGCAGCTGGAGTTAGATCGATTGCTTGGCCTAATGGATATTGACAAAGGGAAAGATGTGAGATAAAGTATATGAAGAAGAGATTAAAATTAGCTATACATTACCAACTTTACAAGCTGCACATTTGTCTACTATTTTAACAGTAATCTGATATTTTGGATTGCGATTATTTGTGATTTTCATACATTTATAGCATTGCTCGAAACCATCCATAGCCTATCAATTGATTTTAGACCATTTCATTTCTACAAAAAGATATTATTTTCATTATCTTTCTTTACCATAGCTCCAATCATATCTTGAACCTTAGCATTAAAAGGACGTAACCCATTAATACCATAGCAAGCAGCATTTTTTAAATCACGCCCAGAATACCATGTTCCTCGACTACGCTTTTCGAGACCTTCAAAATCTGTCATATATTCGGGCTCTCCAAAATCCATGATTTTGGCAAGCCCGCGTCTACCATACTGGTTTGATCCTGCAGCCAATGCCAGTGACCAAAACATTGATAAAACAATGAAAATAACGCCATTGGTTTTCATGTTGATAGTTTTAAATGAGTGTAATGAGTTAAAAGAAAGGAAAGTTTGCTCAAGAATAGAAAAGTGAAAAGTATTTCTTTTATATATACTTTTTTTTTAGGTAAAGAAAAAAAGGAGTCGATAATACCTAAAATTAACTTTGAAACAATGAAAAAATAACATGTGTGTATGTGGGTATATAAATCAAAATTATGAAGTGCATATTTCGCTTTTCTTTTTCTTTCTCTATAATGAAATTATTAATAAAGAAAAGAGATCATTTAAATGCTTTTGATTGAAAAAGAATACTTCGAGTACAAGGCATATGGCATCTTCATGCTTTTCTTTCTGCTCATAGTCAGTTATATAAAAAGAATATACATCTCCTTTTACTATTTACTTATCATTTCTTTCTCGAATCTATATTTGCCACTAACTGACATATTGAATATGTCTTCGATCACCCCCTTTTTTTTCGATTGTCAATATATATACTTGAAAGAAATTTTTATACGTTCTCCCTTTAGCTCCTAAACCTCCTACTTCAATATATAGGTAGCACGTACATTATAACTATTCATTGTATGATTTCTCCCCCTTTATTTAATGAAAATTTTCATTCGCAAAAAATGAAATAAAAATAAATAGAAATGAATATATGAGAGTAAAGTAATATACCAAAGGACAACTGTTTTCATTATGGGTATAAGAAAATGTTGCAAAAACTTGGTAAGAGAGGCCCGTTCGGTTCGAAAGAAACATTTATCCTCTCTAAATGTGTAGTTTATTGGACACCATGTAAGAACCCTCCTTACGTGAGTCTGTGGTCAAGTATACATGAAGGATTTATTCTCCTATTACAATTCAGAATTATAGTTATGATTATATAGAGTATTACTATCAGACTGACTAAATTAAAAGAATATTGATGACTATGTGCTCTAATTCATAATCTATAGTTTACTTTTTCTCCCTTTAGTCAATACATATTTTGATTCATATATCAATCCGATAGTTTACTATAGCAATAAAGTAGGTATTTTCAATCTATGACGTTTATTAATTCTTTGCGAGAATTTTTCTCGGATGTATAATAAATAAAGCTAGAAAAAAAAAACCTAACAAGTCCGAGAAAATGAAAACAACTCACAGGATACCAAAAATAATCCAATTGTTATTTCAGAGATTAATGCTGTCCAATACTTTTATTGAGTTTGAGAATGATAGTTATTGTGCCTGTTGAGTTTACTATCTGCTTTTGAAAAGTGGCGGATACTACAACTGGATTAAACGATGTGAAAAAAAAAAATACTCTCAACGTTCCATTCATTATATTATCTTATAAATCTAGATTTTACTTTGCCTACATTACGAACCAACCGGAACCCAATTTTTTCTACCCACGTTTACTCCTCCGACTTTACATAAATACACACATACTCCCCTTACATACGTATATACAATACACAAAATAGTATCTCTATTTGATGATATAATTGTGGTATAAGTTAAAAATGATATTAGAGCTCCAAATCGGATGCCTTCCCCATGTTTTTATTGGAATTACGATATCACACGCATATATATACCCACATGACACATTTCAGAGAATTTGAGTTTACGCTTCAAAAAAATACGGGGTGACAGACCACGTTGAATGACATCTGTTTAACGTTCCAAGTTTTCCTCCACATTGATTGCTTTTCAGGGCGGGGAGAAAACCCCCATTAGTAAATTCGTACAAAAGATCGGAAGGTACTAAAACGTTTTTATAACTGAGTTTTTCTTGTTGTTCTTTTTGTCTTACAAAAAAGTAACATCTTGGTTGATGTTTAACAAACAATATGCATTGTGGTAAAATAATTGTAGGCTATTCGAGCTATATCTGTTTATCGAAATACGGTCTAAACAGTAGTGTTATTTTGGAAACGAGAAACAATAATAAAAACACCATCATTGCGCGCCATAAATTACTGCCACGAACGGGAAAAACACGACTGCCTTTTTGTATTCGTGTATAATAAAAATATCGTATAGAATCAGTTTTTTTTTTTAAAATTGGCATTTGATTTCTCCAACTACGCCCTTTTAATTTTCTATAATTCTTGTGTATCTTTGTGATTAAAGAAACAAAAAGATAATCATATATGTGACCATAGATTGACAAATTCCTAATATGGAATGTAACTAGTTGCTGAATTTGACTACCCAAGATCTTGGCTTCGTTTAGCAAACTTGATTCGTCAGAATTTGAGATTCAGGTAAGAAATGTACAAGTGTCTGGTCACGTAGTCATCGTTATCAGATGCTTACATGTGTGCACACACAGACAAGAAAACTTAAAAGTCCAAGCGACAGAACAACAGATGACTCCATGTATCTTTTTTAAAATAGAAACTTTTAGTCCATTACTTAGCATCAATCTAAAAAAAGAGAGATATGAGCTCGATAAAGAAGTAATTTATTTTAGCCCTTTTTCTTGAATATGTTGTCGAAATAGAGAAGATAATGTCACTGGTGATGTTACCAAAGGGACCGTGCTTTATGTTTTTTGGGCTTTTTTTTCTCTCCAATGCAGAACAAAAATAGACTAGAATTCTAGAATTTCTATTCTTGGATAAAATCACAAATGGGTTTCCGACTCTTCTTTTTCATTTTAGATAGAATGTTTTATCAAACTGATTCAATTCATCCAGGCCATGGTAAATGGGTTTTATTCTTACGTTAAATTTAATCATTACCCCCTTCTTATCAGATGACAGCTCAAGAAATCTCAATTAGAAAGAATGTATAGATCACTCCCCCTCCCAACATGATGAAAGCCCCGGTGCATTGTTATATTTGTGATGATTGTGATAGCTCCTCCACGCGTTTTAATAAAATCTTAAACGACCTTTTGTTTTGTTTTTAGTTTGCACCATGATGGATGTCATCTGATGTGATGATCTTAAAAATAATAACAATAATAAGGAGGAGATGATATAGCCATCCAGAATGGGGTTTTTTTTACTGTACCCCCTTTTTTTTGAAAGCTAATAATATTATTATATTAATAGGCAATAAATGAATGAATAATAGTATTAATATTAATTTCAATAAATAAAAAAAATAAGATATCTAAATGTTTTTGTTGATTTTATGACATATTAAAGAGAAGGAAAGAGAGACATAAACTTTAATGATGAGCAAAGATCAGTGATATAAGATCAATCTGATGATTATCAATGATTGACAATAGATTGGTTGGCTATGTTTCAATATGTGGATATTACAGTTCATCTCAATTACTATCAGTGATCTTAATTACTATCAGTGATCTTAATTACTGATGCTGATTATAATTCATTTTCTTATCTGATTAAATGCGTGTAATTTTTTTACAGGTTTGGTTTTCCCCATTTGGGATACCAAGTCAAGCAACAGAGAAAATCATACATTGGTGGGATACGAGTACATGTGCATTGATAAAAATAGAACGTAATAAATAAACTCATCATTAATAAGTATTACTTTCTTTCGACATCATTGGTATTCTTTATAAAAGAGCACTAAATTGGGGTATAGTGAAAAGAGAAATTCCCAATTTTAATGTCTTCTGTGTAAGGGAAATTAAAAACATGTCCGAGATGCCGCACAATGCAAGTAAAAAAAAGAAAAATGGAAAGGTCAAATTAGCAAGTTTTTTTTTTCGGATTTCTCGTGTTCCCAACCGTCGTGCTATTTACGCCTTATCCTCTTTCCTTGTTTGTAATTAGAGTTTTATTTTGTGTGTGTTTTTTTACAGAAAGTCGCTGTACCAAGGTGATGTTATCATTTTGACAAAAGTGTTACAACCAACGTTATTCCGGATTCAAAATCCGATCTCGATTGTTATCAGATTTTTCATAACAAAGCCCGCTTAATATCATCAGATTGTTTTCAAGAAACAGAAACAATAAATAGTTTGTTTATTATACAAAATAGAGGGTGAGCTTTATAAAAACTATACATGAAGAAATGAGTTTAGAGGGATATAAATTATAAATAGTAGTGAAAGATTGAAATTTAGTAATGTTCAAGTACTGCTTCAGCCCTTGAGGCTAGTTCAGTAATGGATTGGGTAAGTTGAGATAATGCATAGGCTTGTTCAGGTCTCATTTGACGTCTTAGATGCTCTATTTTATCTAAAGCGGCATCAAAATCAGCCAAATCATATTCTCTTTGCTGAGTCATGGAAGACTGGGTAACTGAAGTCTGGCTTGGTGATGTTTGGGTAGATGCTTGACTTGAAGCTTGACTCATAGGAGGAGAAGGAGCGCCTTGGTACATAAGTGGTGGTAAGGTTAATGAAGGTAGCATAGAACAATCTTCTTTTGGGTTAAACAGTGATTCTAATCGAAGAGGGTTCTCTCGCATAACAGAAGGAGGAGGTGGGCATTCTGTAGATTTTTCTGGAAATTTAGAGAACAAGTAATGATTGGGAGGTGTTTTAGGTAGTACATTTTCTTGGGGAGAAAGCAGAGAAGGCCGTTTGATCATATAATCTTCTATTTCTGGAACGCGATTTTCAATAGTACGTTTTAAAGGTAGTTGTGGTCTAAATTCGTCTTCGGATTCATCATCGCTATAACCTTGTGCTACAGAAATGCGTTTTCTACGCTTTACCATGCTTCGTTTCATTGTCACTGGACGATGCATATTATGAAGTTTAAAATAGAGACCACAGGCATTGCAAATAGTGTTTCCTCTGTCGTCTCTTCTCCAAAGTGGAGTTGTGTTTGTTCTGCAATTAGCACAGGTGAGGGCTTGACGGTTGATATGGTTTTGATTGTAAGTAGGACAGCCTGCACATGCCGATGAGCCACCTGTTCCGTTGCACTGGCCTGCTCCAAGGCAAGTTCCACTGCAAGAAGAAGAGGAAGAGGAAGTGCATGTAGTAGCTTGCTTCTTCTTCTGGGACTGTTTCTTTGGTGCTCTTTTTAAAGTGGGAGGGCGAAGTGTATGACGAGCCTTCAAGTAAAGACCACAGGCATTGCAGATAGTTTCACCATTGGGGTCTCTACGCCAGAGAGGTGTTGTGGTTGTGCCGCAATTAACACATCTTGTTGCAGTTACAGTTTTCATTTGATAAGTTTCCATCGTAGTAATTAATTAGCTAACTAATTAAGAATAATAACAACAATAAAAAGAATAAGAATAATAACAAAGAAAGAAGAACAATCTGATAAAACTGTGAAAAAATGGAAAACTTATTTCTGATTGAGATCTGTAACTCCGAATTACACAAGGAAAAAAAAGTCAAAGAAAATTGCTTATTTTTTGTTTTGTTTTTCGGCCGTTGCTCCCCGCATCATTCCACTGGAATACTATTAAAAAATACACACAGAAAAATATCGAAAATAAGAAATGAAATTGGAACACCCTATACTACTTGGGAAATACGCAAGGCTGCTCGACAAAACAAAACAAAACAAAAAAAAGGAAAGGGCACGCAAAAGGGCTATTCTATTGTCTTCAAATAAGAACCAAGAACCTTTCCAATGGCCAAGAATCTTCAACTACGGTTTGTAAGTATTAGATCAGTTCTTACAAACAAACCACCAGCTAATGAGAACTATACTCTTGTAGAGAATCAGCACCCTTTTTAGCCAATAACAGCATATACACAACACCAAGGAGAAAAACAGTGCTTCGTCGTAATAAACGAAATAGACTTCCAGACACAAGGGAATGGATCGAAGGAAGAGAATACGAGGAAAATCACTTATCAAACGTATTTGAAAGTAGCTCGAAAAACGATATGTTGGAAGACGCTAAAGACCAAGTGTTGGAACATGCATTCGATTCAGTGATTGAGGAAATCAAGCCTGTTGATAGCGATGATTCACAAAAAACCGACACTCTAGCAGTTCGTCATTTAGCGCTTGATATGGTTGAGAAGCTATTTCAAAATATGTCAAACACATACGAAAAACAGAGAAAGAAAGATTATGATTGGGAATATGTATTAGGTAAAGCAATAGAGACGGGTTTACCAGCACCGTAAGTGAAATTATTTTGTTTATAAAAAGAGAGGAGGCTGAAAATTTCGACAACATGCGCAGGGTAATTGAGAGGGTACGTCAACGTATGACAAGTATGACCAAAAAGGAATCACAGGCCATTGTCGCTTTGAACACACCAAAGCGTGATGAGTTTGTTGATCTCACAGAACCCATTGCAGAAGGTAATTCATAATCATGCTATTATTGAATGTAATACCAACTTGCTAACTAACAATCTGAATCTTCTTCGTATTGTTCTTTTATAGCTGAAATCAAGAAGATTGTATTGGATATCTCTAGCTTCCAAGAGTGCCCACTATTAAATCAAGATGAGCCAGATGATGTAGATCAACGGCGAGACCTATTTGAAAGCTACATAGCATTGACACAAGATAATGAGCATCTATCAAGTCGTGTACAAACAATCCATGATTATTATAATCAACAGGTTTTTAAGACCGAGTCTCGTTTTGACTTTTGAAAAATGATAATTTTATTGTACAATTAAAAGAAAATAAATAAATAAGGTATTATATGCTTTTTCTTTCTTTTTTTCTCGCTCTCCTTTCGTTCTCTTTCTCTTAAGCTTTGAAGCAAGCCTCAACATCTTCAACATCTTCCTTGGAACCAAGCCAGATACCAGAGCGATCGTGAATATGCTCAGGTACCAAGTCAAGACAGTCGACGGTACCTGTTGTTGCCTTACCGCCTGCCTGCTCAATAAGGAATGACATGGGGAATACTTCATACAGAATTCTAAGCTTTCCCTTCTTTGACTTGGAGTCAGCGGGGTAGCCAAAGATACCACCGTATAAGAGAGTTCTGTGGATATCGGATACCATGGAACCTACATAACGAGCACTGTATTTTTGCTTGACTTGATCGACGTACTTTTTGCTGGGCTCATCAAAGTATTTGTAGTTACCCTCGTTGATCGAGTAGATTTTACCACGGGGAGGTAAAACAATCTAAATTTGATTTAAGGAACATTTCTTTAATGTTAGAAAATTGTCCGAAATGACCCGATGAGTACAATATATGCATTTTTACCTTGGGGTGGGTCATGATGAATTCGCCGATAGAAGGATCCAAAGTAAAACCGTTGACACCATTACCAACAGACTTTAAATAAATAAAAAACCGTTAGATTCATGTTGTTTTCTTTACTCTCCTCCTTATATTTATATTACTTACCAAGATAAGTTCACAGTAAGAACCATACATACAGTAACCAGCAGCAATCAATTCACGGCCACTACGGATACAGTCGGTGATGTTGGGGTTGGCTTCATCTTTCTATAGGATAAAGTCATTAAATATTTACTTTTAAAAAATAATCTTTTTTTTTAAACACAATCTCAACAACACTTACGACTTTGAAGATACCAAAAATGGTACCAATGGAAACACCACAATCAATGTTGGAAGAACCATCAAGAGGATCAAAGGTGACAACATATTTACCACGCTGATCAGGGTTCTCAATGATCATAGCATTTTCATCCTCTTCAGATACCAACAAACAGGCCTTACCAGAAGCAATCAATGCATTGCGGAAAATATCGTTGGCAAGAACATCCAATTTCTTGACATCCTCACCTTGAACATTAGCTTGACCTGTTAAACCCAAACTAGAGAACGGTACAGATAAATAAACAAGCATAGTTTTTCCCCCTTAACTTTTAATTTCAACTAGTCTTCTTCTCTTTTTACTTACAGGTTAACCAAACCAGCTTGTTTTACTTTGGAAGCAACGAACTTGCAACCAAATTGGATAGCAGTCAAGAGCAAAGTAAGATCACCAGTGGCTTCAGGTGCTTCCTGAAATATTAAAAAAAAAAAAAAAGATAAGAGATAAGCTACTGTTTATTCTACCTGTTCAATATTCAATTTACCTGTTGTTGTGCGATAACCCAACGTGTCAAAGTGACAAGATCCTCACCAGTACCGACCTTGATAGCGTCAAACTTTTCAGAAACCATTTTTATTATTGAAACTTTTTTTTTTTATGAAAATATAAAGTAAAGAAGAGCACTATTTTTTTCTCAAAGTTTGCTTTTTTTAAATCAGGTTCAAAAAATGCGGGGTTCGGAGTCCATGTAATTCCCACGAGCAATTGAGAAGGAGACCCCAGGTTGCCTTCCTTGTCACATGTAAACCCGTTTGTTTTATGCAAGCCTTAAAAAGAATCGTAAAAGCACCACGTATCATGCTAAACCTCTTTTAATAAAGATAAATAAAACAAGGCGTTTTAATTTTTTTTTTTTCAATTATTTTATTTTTAATTATTTATATTTGCGTTTTATAATGTTTTGTTTCCTTCTCAAACGTAGTTCCTCTTCCTTGGGCATGAGGCTGACCCGACCTATTCCGAAAGGGAATAGGTTCCTTTCCGCGGACTGCAAATTAGCATTCATTTTACGTTTACGTGTTCCTATTGGAAAGCATCAAAGGGGCTCGATTATTTTAATATCATCCCATTTATTCAAGAACATATGGACGGCTTTTAGTCTTGGTTTTGTAAATGAACCGAAAGGTGTATATTAGGTCATTGTCCATATAAAAGTTGGGTATTGGCGTTCTGTTTGTGCATAAATTTGTACCGATAAATATAAATATTGCTTATCGTTTTTTTTTTTCCTTCTTCTTTTATAGCCAAACACGGATAATCGTGATTTTCGTGCACATTTACCTATCTTTTCTTTAGCAAAGAAAAAAAGAAGGGTTTAGATAATATAAGAGAAAATAAATTGCACACGATGGATATAAGAAATATGTAGATTCCACCATTTACCCACCTAATGAGTGTAACTTTTTTAGAGTAGAAAGAGCAGTGATGTGATATTTTCAAATATCACTTTTTAAAAATATATAATAAGTACCATGAAAACATTTATGATAATTATCGGTGTTTTTATTCTATATCGTCTTGCTTATTTATTTTACTTGGGTTCATACGGCTTTTTCTTTTTCTAATACATATTTTATCGTTTTATTTTTCGGCGTCTTTGTATATTTTTTTTTCACAGAAGATACGTTCAAAGCAACTGATCTGACATAGCACATTACTATTTAAAGCGCCGATTTGTAACTGTGTCCAATCATGTGCGCTTGTCAAGAAATAGATCTACAAAACCTATTCAACATGCATGAGCTAAAGAAGACGATGCTTGGTTAAAAATAGTATAGCGATCCTATTTCATTAATGGAAACACACCATACTCAACGGTGCAATATTAATTATTCAAGTTAGAAACGATGGGGGGGTTTTCTTTTACAAAGAATGAATTTTGTTGCATTTCCGAAAAAAAAAATATACTCATGCTAAATTAAAGCCCTCAATTGGACAATGTGAAAAGAAGAGAATATCAAGTCGAACAAAAGTAACAGCTGCCATAGAACCTCCATATTTTTATATAAAACAGAAAATGGTTATAATAAAAAAAAACTATTTGGCTACATAAACTTCACAATAATAAATTGAAAGCGATGACTTAATTATCACTTCCTCCCAAGAAAGCTCAATATCCATTACATCTCGGTATCACTTCGGCGTATTTGAAAGATTATTTGTAAAAACCTCCTAGAATCCGAAATCATTAAAAGAAAAATAAAAGAATAGGTGTTGAACATCATTTATAAAAAAGATAATTATTGACTCAACCCATACATACTTTCATTGTTTACTCATCCATATTCGTTGAAAGCGAACTCTAAACCTCCATTTTTTTTAGTAAAAAAATACGTATAATAGTTTTCATCCAAAGTACCCACTGGCCGTAATTCTAGCTTTTTTCATACATTCTTAAAATAATACTTTTCTTTTTATTTAGCTTCTAGAGCCTTTTAACTGAGTACTTGACGCAGGTTTTCAAGAATATGACCATCGATGTATTTCAATCTATGTAACATATGCAGTCAAGCATGGATATCGGAATACTTTTGAATGTTTTTATTCCACTCGCTTTTGCCTTTTACGATAATTAAAAATACATCTGACCAATGAAAGACAAATAAAACACCTGGATAATGGAATATAGAATATGAAAACGTCCATAATGAGGTATTCCAATATCCAGATTTGACTGTAGATACATAATAAATTCCATATCTGGGACTTGGATGATTGATAATAATAATAATAATAATAATAATAATAAAGTTTTCTAGCGGGATAAGATGGCTTGTAAAAAATAGAGAAATATTTCCATGGCGCGTGTTTCATTTATCATCGATGATATAATGCCTTTGTCATATTACTAATAGAATTATTTCATTTTCAAGCTTTAATATCGCTTATCCTATTTTTGGTATACGTAGCTTTTTCCGGAATCCAAAATACACTTGGGAGGAAGAAACGCATTTATGCATTCATGCAATAATTAATTATTCATTTTAGTCGCAATGCAAGACGTCACTGTGGTTTCACCAAGAGATTCAATTTTAAAAATTGTTACGAATTGGCTGCTTCTTTTACTTTTACTTTATTTTTTATTAATCATAAAAAATACAAATTTCACTCGACTGTTTTATATTGAAAAAGAAATAAACATCATGCCTCTTGTCACTATGGAAATGGGCTTGGATAGTGCTCTCAAGTCTGCAGGAATTTCTTCCAACAGTAAAGTTCAAACATGAACAATGATTAATATTTATGCGTTTATTTAACTTTGCATTTGCTAAAACCCTTATAGTTGTTCCCGAAGGTTTTAGTTCCTCTACCTTGTTGGATATCAAATACCCTAGTGGAGAAGATGTTGCGCTTGGTAATTTCATTAAGCCCGAGGATTCTGCCCAACAACCAATAGTTAACTTTATCCCTGATGATGAAACTGCCCATTATACACTTGTTTTAGTAAGACCATTCCTGCAAAGAAAACAGCAATAGCAAGATAACCAACAAGTACTTTTTTTTTGATATATAGGTAGACCCCGATGCTCCAACCAGAGAGGACCCCAAGATGAGTCCTTATCGTCATTGGGTTGTATGTAATATCCCAGGTTCTTCCGACTTGAAGCAAGCTGCAGAACTATCAAGCTACATGGGGCCTGCGCCTCCATCGGGCACCGGCGATCATCGCTATATTTACTTGTTGTACAAGCAACCCTCTACTAATGCTGCTGCTCAGGCATTGTCTAAAAACAGGGATTGTTGGGCTCATGAGGCATATGTAAAGGACAGTAAATTAGAATTGGTTTCTGTAAATTTCTTTATTTCTAGAAAGGATTAAACAAACATATAAATAAAAACAACTGTGGTTATTCTTTTTTTGTAAAAGAATGGAAGAAAAAAAAGTATGCATGACGTGTCGTCATTATTTATTATTATTAGTGAATTACAAATCTTGGAGAGGTTTTTTTTTTTAAAGTGAAGGTCTAAGCATCAAAACCACCTGGTACAGGAGCACGAGGAGCGTCTATGGCAGGAATAATTTCTCTCATTTGAGTGACAACATGCTCTTGCTTCTTTCTATCTGCAGCACGAACAGCAAGGTATTTGCGACAGAAAAGGTTAACAGGTTCAAAGTCAGATTTGTCATGGCTACCGGAAAGAACAAGTCCGCCAGATTCGGTTACTATGACAACGCCAGCCGCCACATCCCACTCCCAGCAACCAACTTCCCAGTAAACATCGACAACGCCTTTAGCAACTGAGCACAAGTTTAAGGCAGCCGAACCAGTTGTACGGACACTGTGAGCCTGGGCAGCAGTCTTGCTGTCTGCCTTGGAGCGAACCATTTCATGAATGGCGCTAATTTTGGCATCAATGACCTGCTTGGAGCGGTCGGAACCTGCTTCCGTTGCAATCAAACACTCTGAGATGTCGTCAAGAGCAGGTGGAGGGTTGAATAAGGGCAAACGTTGTCCGTTCATATAAGCACCTTGCCCTTGACAAGCAGAGTAGAGCTCGTCAAGTAGTGGGTTATAGATGACGCCAATGACGGGCACTTTGTTTAAAGTCATGCCAATAGAAACGGCAACAAAAGGATAGCCATGAACAAAGTTGGTTGTACCGTCTATTCATGAAAAGGATATATATTAGATACAAATGTATGTAAATGTAGGTTATTTTTTTTTATCAATTTACCAATAGGATCCACAATCCATGTGGGCTCGTTGGTAAACTCTGTGTCTACACCACTTGCAAAGGTCTCTTCACCGATAAACTTGTGTTCTGGGTAAGTAGAAAAGAGTTTCTCCTTGATAAACTCCTCGACGGCTTTGTCTGTCTCTGTAACCAGGTCGCTTGGGTTTGACTTTTTGACTTCGACATTGGCACTTGAACCTTGCATGCGCGAGTCGAGGGCCTCTTTAATGAGCTTTCCTGCATCTTTAGCGAGTTGAGAAGCGAATGTCAAGTATTCCTTTAGGTTTTCTATTTTTGTACGAGGTTATTAATAACAAAATAATAAAAAACAGGTAAATCACTTGCCATGTTCGGACATGGTGGCTTTGTTGTTATTATTATATTGTTGATATTTTTAGAAATGTTTACACTTTAATATAATAACAAAAGAGAGAAAGAAAAGAAAAGTAGAGGAATATTCTTCCAATCTTAATGTTTGTAATAACAATATTTGCTATTCACAACGTAAAATAATGTCATTTATTTTGTCACCCCGCCCAGTCGCTTCGACAAGGCTTATCTGAGAAGGCTATTTTTAACTCGGTTTACACTTTGTATCGGTGTATCAAATCAAATTGAGGGGCAACCACACAAAAAAGGTTTTTTTATTATATTTATTTTTCTTTTCCTTCTTTTCTTGTTTCCTTCATTTTTTCATTCCAATACCTCTCTTCTTCATTACATCAAGGTCATGCGTGTATTTATTGCCTTGTTTTTGTTGTTTATTGTAAGCTGTCAAGCACAGTTGGCTAAAAGAAGTAAGTTGACAGTACAAAATTAATATCTTAATATCTTAATATTGACCGCTTGTTATCATTCAATAGTACCCCAAGGTTAGCAAAAATAAAAATAAAAAAATAAATGATAAATTAGAATATCAAAAAAAGTAGTAATATGAGCCCCCTTGATATCCTTATTAACTCACGCTTTTTTCATTTTTAATTTATTTTTTGATTTCATGTCAACTACATAATATAGCTGTCGAAAGCTCACAAGCACAAGCACCAGCTGCCACATCGTCAAATAATAACGTTGCAGCTACTTCAGCAGCAACACAACCTAACTCTGCAGCCACTTCTGCCCCAGCAAGTGCTGCTGTTTCTGGTAGCGCTGCACCAGCCGCTAGTAACGCAGTCGTAACCACAGCTGGTAGCGGCAACTCGTCTGCAAATGCTGCTGCTAGCAACAGTGTAAACGCCTTGCCCGTAACCGGTTCTTTCGGAAACACAGTCTTTCCCGGTACCGCCGCTTTTGTCACACCCACTATTAGTAAATCTGTCTCTCCTCTTTATAAAATCGATTCCAAGGAGAACGTCACTTTTGTATGGTCATTCACCGATCTTTTAGTCAAGCCACAAAACCTTACTTTAGCTGCCGTCGGTCCCAACAAAGTCACCTATACCATTACTGCTATGGAAGGTGCTGCTACAAGTGCTGTATGGCACATTAGTGATGTTCCTGCCGCCTCCCCTTTGATGATGGGTGATTATCAAGTTCAGCTTTACGATCAGAGAGGTCCCACAGCCGCTGCTCAACCTGGTTGGTTGAGTCCCGTTACCCGATTAACAATTGCATTCTACTCCGCCGAGTCATACCAACCTGCTACTGGATGTAAGTGATCTTGAAATCAGCATGTTAATTATTTTTATATTTATTAATAACCCCTATTTATATAGCCGATTACTGTCCTACTTGCTTTTACAGCGGTGGCTTTAGATTAGGTGAAAGTTTCGGTCCTATAGCCTTTGCATTTGGCGTGGCCTGTGCCACTTCTGCCATGGTCATCTATAATGTATTAATGTAAATTTGTTAGAAAAAAAAAATATCAAAACATGTACTTTTTTTATATATATCATAATAAAGATATCGAGCATTCCCCTCATTCCTCCCTTTTATAATCAATTTATCACTTGATAGACAATAATAGTAATAATAAAAAT
>VCJK01000163.1:12747-23126 GCA_024139485.1 Backusella psychrophila | reverse complement strand
TTTTTTTTTTTTTGGTCTTTTTTTTGGTCTTTTTTTTATTATTTATTCATTGAATGCATTTCACTCTGATTTTGATGTATCAATCTGGAGGAAATGGAACAATGAGCAGGCTGAGGAAACTTAATATGTATCTTCACTTGCCTGAGCATCTGATCATTTTCTTCTTTATAGTGCTTGACTTGTCTTTCAAGTCTGTTATTATTATCTTCTAACTTATGAACGATCATATCCTGCTGTTTGAGTTTAGTCTACAAATGTTAAAATTACAAATCATTTTAGTTATATTTTACAAAAAGTTTAAGTTTATAAATGAATTAGTGACCTCATTCTGTTCACTATCAGATTCGAGCCAGCGCATTTCCATATCCTTAGAGTTGGCCTCCTCTTCTAGTTGGACTATACGTGCTTTCAGTTCCAGTTGTATTTTTTCAGCTTCCTTGAGTTCGTTCCCGGTCATAGTTTTTAGACGGTATGATAAAGCTTCGAGCTCCTGGTCCTTCATATCCAGTAAGTTTTGGAATTGCTGCTGTAAAACATTCAATTCTTTCTGATGCTGTTGGACAATCTCTTGGAATTTATCGTCATCCTGTGATGATTTATGGTATATAGGTAAGAACTCGTTTTTTTTTTTTATCACTATTATCAATGTTACCTTCTTGTTTGATTTAGACATTAAAACAGCATGGTTGTTGATATCATTAGACTCGTACTCTTCAATTTCCATTTTCAAATTAGCAATTTGCTTGTTCTGTGTTGTATATTCTGACTCGAATGAGCTTGCAGCTTGTTTTAGTTCATCGATTTCTTTAAGGAGTAATTGGGTTTCTGAAAAGTGGGTATCTTTTATGTCCGTTACAGATGTATCATGTTTCTCTTTTGAAGTCTTTAAAAGATAAAATGTATAAATATTATAGTTTAAAATAATAATATTTTCTATTACCTTTAGTTCAACCTCCAATTCGTTGGAATATGTTTCTGATGATTTCAATTTTTCAACCATATCGGTATAGGCAGTATTTACTTCTAGCAGAGCGGAACTATGTTTATCATTGATGGTTTGGATTGATTTGGCGTGTTCTGAATTCAAGTGATTTTGCATACTATCAACATGCGATTGCCATTCTTTGTCAGCCTCTTGGAGTATGACCTTTGACTGTTTTCTTTCATTCTCCTCTATTAATGCCAACTCTTTGGCGTGAGCACGCTTGAGGTCGGTAATATTTACGTTGCTTTCAGCGTCAAGATTTCCTAGCTGCTCTTGCGCACTAGATAGCTCAATTTTTAATTTATCCTCGTTTGATTTTAGTTGTTGAATTTCAATGCCATACTCCTTTTCGACAAGAGTCTATGAACCAATAAGTAAATCTTTATGAGAGAGAGAAACAATCTTAAGAGCTTACCCTTGTATCAATACGACATGTTTCAATTTGATGGTCAAAACTCTCCTTTAATGATGCTATCTCATTTTCATACTTTTCTTTTGTTGATTTTAATACACCTTCATTTTCTTCGAATGCTGACTGAAGTTTGTTCTATAACCAAGGTATTTGATACGTTGTAAATACTAGTTTTTTCTACCCTTTAAAGTAATACATTTCCATATTCATACCTCAAGTTCAATGTATTTCGTATTATTTCCATCAACATCAGCTAAGGCAGACTGTTGATTTTCTTCCAGAGTCTTGAACGCCACCAACAATTCGTCATATTTTTGTTGGATCGAGTCTTTTTCAGAAACGATATCCTTAGTCGATTGTTCTAATTTAGATATGTGTTGCTCGTAGCTCTTTTATAGGATGTTTATGTTAGAGAGATAAAAGATAATGTATTACTACTTTTATCTGATAGTTTACCTTTATTGACTGTTCGTTTTTTGATTCAAACGCGGTATATTTTTTCTCATGTTCAGTCACCAACTTCTTCTTATCGTTCAAATAGGTCTCATTTAATGCATCAATTTCATTTTTATGTTCAAAATTAAATTGACGTTCCAATAGCTTTAACTCTTCTTCATGATCTTTCTTTAATCGAAGTGTGTCCGTATTCAAGCGAGACTGTTGATGCAATAATTTTGTTAAATATATACTTCAACAATAAAACAGATACACGCTCAAACTCTCCTTCTTCTTACCTCGATTTCTCCTTTTAAGGAACCAACAGTTTTCTCATGAGATTTAATCAAGTTGCTTTGCTTCTCTTTTTCAGCCTCTAGAGCTTTCATGTGAGCCTCCTCTAACTCTTGTATTACTGTTTTATGTCTGTCTCTTTCAGTCTCTAGTGATTGCTTATAACTGTGTTCTGTTTCTTGAAGTAGTGATTCATGCCGTGCCGTCACGTCATCCAATTTATTTTGCACTTCGTTTGTATTCACACCTTCCAACTCTTGTAACTTTTCGTCATGTAATTTATTTAACTTGTCAATAGCTGTAGTGTGTTTTTCCTGCTCCATTTGTAGTTCGTCCTGAAACATTGCCTGTGTTGTAGATTTGGTCATTCATCTATCGTTTTTTTATTATCATACCATGATTTTTACCTTTTTCTTTTCAAGTTCTGATTGGTGTATGTTAACCAGATCATTTTTTTCGTTTTCAAGTGCAAGTTTTGTAGCCGACATTTCTCCCATAACTGTGTCGTGATCTTGCTTCATTGCTTCAATAATTTGGTGGTATTTTTCACGTTCGTCGTCATATTTCTTCCCATACAACTCTTCCATTTCAGCTACTATATCTTCTCTTGTGGATTTTGAAAGCTCTTGCATATTTTCGATTTCCTTTTCTTGGGCCAGTTTCAAGTTGGTTATTTCATCCTATAATAAAGTCTGTTAAATTAAGGAAATCTAGAATGAGGTATGGTGTAACCTTACATGATGTTCCTGTGTGACACGATCTATTTCTTCTTTAGTGTTTTGCTCTAAACCTTGCATTACTTGAACATGCTCCTGTGCTGCATCCTCCAGCTCCTATTTTGTTTCAGTATTTTGGCTTTTTTACATTATCCTTTTTCCCACACACACAAACCTTTATTTTAGATTCGAGGGTTGGAGTAATGTCTTGTTTTTCAAGTTGCAATTTTAGCTCATTAATTGCTTCGTTGTGCTGCAAATTTAATTGATTTGTTAATGTGGTAAGACGTGTTTGGTGCGACTGGTGCATTGTCTTTAACATAGAATATCCATATGAGTTTTCTTGCTTTAATTTATATATAAACCTGTATATAATACCTGAATTTCTGTACGCATATCATCCAAATCATCTTTTAATTTTTGAATCTGCCTTTCCTTTTCAACAACTTGTGAGTTTAATACTTGTTTTTCCGACTCGAGTTTTTCTCTTAGTTTTTCGAGAGCTTCACGGTTTTTTTTGTCGATTTCTTCTTTTTCCTCTTGGAATGACTGGGACTTGTTCTGCAACTCTCCTTTTAAAGCCATGCTTTCCTGCATTATCTTTGCTTCCATCTCCTGCAGCTTAGTTTGTGTTGTCATTAAGTCTTGCTTTAGTTGATCCAATTCGTTCGTCTTGGTTTTTAAATCCTCTTCATAGGTTGTATTCTAAATAAATATATATGAAGCTTTTAAGTCTCCGCCATTATTATTTAATTAACTTTTTAAAAATTTACCTTATCTCTGAGCTCTTTAAGCTCTTGAATCATGGAAGAAGAAGGAGAGACAGCACCTTGGACACTTGTTTTACGAACAGACTTCCTTTGTTGCTGAGTGAGTGAAGATGTAGGCGATGTTTTTGTGGTGGAACTTGAGTTGGATGTAGAGGTACGCGAAGATGCTGTAGACGAACTACTAACAACTTTCTTCACAGGAGAAGATGGTACAAGCGAAGCTCTTTTAATTGGACCTTGTATACTATTACGCTTTAGAGCAGAGTCTTGTAAACTGTTACGTTTTGAGGGTGGGTCTTGTATACTGTTACGCTTTGAGAGCGAGCTTTGTATACTATTACGTTTTGAGGACACCTCTTGCATACTGTTACGTTTTGAGGACAGATCTTGCATACTGTTACGCTTTGTTGTCGAATCATTACTACTAGTTGTCTGCTTGGAAAGTGTAGTGCGAATCGGCTTAACTACTGGTTTAACTGTTGCTGGCCGAGTTGCTGTTGGTTTATTAGGTGTTGCTGGTTTAGTAGTGGCTGGTGACTTAGCAGTAGTAGTGGTACTTGCTGTTTTGGTTCCAGTGTTAAGTACGGAAGAACGAACTGCTGTTCTTGTTGAAGTCGCTTTAGCTGGTACCTTGGGGGTGGTTGGTGCTCTTGGTGTCATTGATTTTACCCCTGCTGCCTCTAAGGATGATAACCTTTTTGATCCTGTTTGAGACATTTTATATATATGTATGTGTGTATTTTATCTGTAATAAATAAATAGAACAAATGAGGGAGAGAAAAGAGAGAAGAGAGAAGAAAAAGGTAGAAGGAGAGAGAAGAGCAAACAAAAATAAATAAAAAAGGGATTTTCTGTTCGGGAATGACATCGTAGAATGAATTAAAAAGTCAGCTCATTGTGTTTCACATCCATCAATTATGCTTTTTAGCAACTATATGAAATAGAACTAAAAACGGTGAACGTACAAGTATAAACTTAGCTTATAAAAAGAAGATTTATAAATGAGTCCTTTAGTTCCTTTTATTCATTTAATTAAAAGTCGTTTCTTAGTTTGACAAAAGCTCAAGCCCTGTCAACATTTTTCCTTTGAGCGAATTTTGTTGTAGCTGACTACACTCTTAAAAGCCTGCTATTGCTGATACTTTTTTTTTGTTATTATTATGAATGATTTGGTTGGCTAAGTTTCTAGTATAACAGAGTTAAACTACAACATCTATAAAAAGAAAAGAAAATGGTTCCTCATGCAGTCAAAAGCACAATTTGAAAAAGATCACCACCAAATCATTTAAAAAAATCTCAGGAACAAAAAAAAGTGCTAACTCCGCTGATACAAAAGTTCCGTTTTATAATACACAAACTTATATGAATAAAAAAAGTCATTTAAAAACATAAGTTGAACACGTAAAAAAAATGCAGAAAAAACAATTTGTATAAAAAAAAACAATGGGTTACGCATGTTTGTCAACAGGGACACAGCTTGATAGCTCGACTTTTAACCAGTTTTTTCTACAACTATTGTTGGCAAGGATATGTCAGGGAGATTTTCTTTTACACCCTATTTACATCGTTGACTAAAAAACTTAAAAGGGGGAGAGTGTTTGATACTATCGCGCTTCTATTTATTTATAAATAAAAGCTTAAAATTGAAGGGTGCAGGTATAAATGTTTATATTTATATATCAATCCAGACTTAGCATTAGCGATGTGTTTATTTTATGTATAAAAAATGACTTTAGTAAGGAAGAAAGACATCTCTTTATATCATTGATTTTCGCGAGCTTATAATGTTCAATTTTTTTTTCTCTCTTGAGTTATGAAAATATGTTCATCTATGATATGTTGATGTTGGAGCAAATGAGTATCAATATGTTGTGCTGATACTCTAATGTGAGTATGCTGAGTCGACCTATGATTCAAATCATCACACTTGATCTGACTGCTTCGCATTAATTTTTATTTAACACAGATTTTTTATCAGATTTACGATAAGAAAAGAAAGAGTTGGACTTTTGCTTACTCCCTATTAATGTGCTTATTGGTTTTCATATTTTTATTTTTATAATTGTTGGCATGTCAATTAGCAAGTTTTTTCTTGTTTTTGCTATGGATAAGATAATACTTTAAAGTACATTATACTTAATTATCTGCAAGAATATGAATAGAATAAAATCATGTTACCATTACTATTCGTTATTCAAATGCATCAAATTTATTAAAAACACCGACTGACTCATCCACTTCGATGCCATCACTCGTATAAACATTGAAGGAATAATTCTACAAAATATGTATTCAATTTTTTCTTCTTTTGTCTCAAATTACTACTCATATTCTAATTTATTTATAGAGGTAAAAGAAAGTATATATCCTTGTTTATTAAAAGCGCTTAAAATAAATAGCATATGATAAATAACAAAAAGAAATAATTACTGGTTCTGAACATAGCGTTTATATACAGCAACACCAACAGAAAGTGTCAAAGCACCAACAGTTGCGTATTTCAACCATGTCATAGAAGAAGAATCAGAAGTCTTATTATTCTCTTCTCTTGAGCCATTTTTTCCGTTAAGACCTTCAAGAATAGTGGGTTCAAGTTTACCAGCAGTGGAATACTCTTGAACTTCATTAAGCATGTCAATGTTGACTTGGAATGTATCAAGGGTTCCTTGGATAAGAGTTTCTATTTTTTAATATATAATATATTATTTATATGCATGCTAGATAACCATGGATTAAAATAAAATGACTTTAAAACACTATTTACCTCTTTCTGCTTTAGTCATTACAATGGAATTCAAGCGCGAACGATAAAGCGCCTTAAACTCATCGTGGTTTCCAATATTTTCAAATATGCAGAATTGAAGACCATAGCGGGTATGACAAGAGGTATCCTTCTCATCTAAACCAAAGAGGTTTTTCTTCACTTTCTGGGAAATGACTTGACCACCTGTGTCAGATAAATTATGCATGTTTTTAGTCGGTTATTAAAATAAACTTAATTTTTTCCTTGAATGTTATTCCAACATGTTAAAATTTATATAATTACCAGCTAAATCCCCCAAATATCGAGTGTAACTATGTCCAACAAGATAGGCTGGGTTAGCTTCTACCGTATCATACATATAAGAAATGTATTTTTTTAAAGCAGGTGTCATGGTAGCATCATCAGTAACTTGTGAGAAACGCTCAGGTCCATAGATCTGTTTCAAATCTAAGTCATCCGAACTCTTTTAGTCATTTGATTGATAGTCAAAAATAGTATTTTTTTCTCTCTTTGTTATTTCTTTACCTTGGGTTAATTTTTCAGTTCTGCTTAATTCTTTTGGAAAGTGAATCAATTTAACAACAGGGTGCTCTTTGTATTTTTCAAGTAAGTCTTCCATATGCCTATGTAAGTTCAAAAGCAGCAGGCATTACTATATTTTTAATATATATATATGCATAAAAAAGTAGAAATCATGGTCTTACTTGTAGATAAAGTACAAAGATGTGACGTATCTTCCAAACTCATCCACATTAATCTCACCCCTTAATAATCGCCTTTAAAAAGAAGTAAGACATCATTTGTCCATGTGAATATTCTCATTATATGAATGCTCTATGTATTGCATGTAAAATAAACTTACTTTATAAACTCTCGATTATTAGCAGTTCTATGAACTTTTGAAATGCTTTCACGCAGAGCATCAGAAAATGGTTTCATTTCTTCATCTAGTATTAAACCAGGCATGTTTTGCTTGATGAATTCATTCAAAGGCTCCAATAACGCTGCATCCTCATCTCTAAAAATCTGGCCTATTATATTTGAACATATTAGATGGTGCCGTTATTATATATATGCCGATTTTCTTTTTTACCTTTTGTGTCCACAGCTGGGTGGTCTTTGGGGATGGTTTTAAGCAAGGATGTAATTTCTTCACGGGTTTTGGAGGAGAATGGACAACCTGGATATTGTTTGGTCTAGTTATTCTGCATTATAAAATATTTTTCATTAATTATCTTTTTACCTTGTTCGAAAGCAGGACTATAAAGTTAGATTAGAAACATGATACAACTAGTACTAATAATAACAAACTGATAAATACCATTTTTTAAGCTTGTCATTCATAATTGTGAGAGACTGAACTTCATCTTTTCGAGCAAATGGGCAAGTCTGAGCGAAAGCTGGGCAGAGGTGTTTCAACTCCTCGGCAGAAGTGACGGATTCAAAGTTATGTTGAATTGGATTTGCGGCTTGAGCCATAATTGTGATATTATCTTCAAGCTAAAGAGAAAGAGGAATAAACAAAGAAAAGGAAGGTAATATAAGGAAGAAAGAAAAAGAAAACAATACGTGCGCCGTTTTTTCTTTTCTTTCTTTAAGTCAGTACTTGATCGTCATGTGAGAATAAAAAAGGAGAGCACCCCTTCTTTTCTGATCATGATTCGTGGGTAAACAACCTTATTTTTCTTATCGTTATTATCCTCCCTTGAAGGTTTTTTTAATGCTTCTTTAGAGTAGAGAATTATGAGTGCTGTTAATGCAATAAATAAAGCAGCTATCGTCGTTGATCAATGCAAAGCAAAGGAATTACCTTTTATTTAAAACTCTATCAAGTATAACGAATTGGTACAACTAAACAGTATAAGAATACATCGTATATGATACCAATACAAAGACCCATTTTTTGAAACAGCATTGTAACTACCAAATTAAATCATATTCATCCGTATTTATTTTCCAAGTAAGTGTATAGTATCTTGACTTTTACTATAAACCTATAAAAGTTGAGAAAATTTCTGTGAAAAGCCTTTTTAACATGTGGTATAAAGAAATAAATTAATGCATCATTATTTGGAAATGATTAACAAACAAATAAACAGAATTGAAAACCTGTTTATATTAACCATGTCGAGTTATAATTTCCAATAGTTCGTATTGCTCTCTTCTTACTTTTATCGCTATTTAATAAAACAAATGTTATATATATATCTCTCTCTCGTTATTGACCGTTGAATATTTGTGGCTTATAGTTTTTGGATTTTGCGCAGTTGCTCTTGTGAGCTGCGCATATATAAATGTACTCTCTATTTTTTTGTACAAGCTAATTCTTATTTGAATATCTAAAATCTAGTGTTTATATAGATAAAGCTACCAATGGATACAATACAATCATCATTAAATTTTATATTCGATTGCTTTCGACAGCTTTTGAATGCCTAAAATATGCCAGAAATCAACGTAGAGCACCTATCACCCTTACATATATAGCTATGATATCTTGTGAATGCTGTTAAATAATGTCTGAAATTTCGAAACATTATCTGGAAGTGGTGGATGTTGTGAGTTTTTGTTTCATTGTTATTTAAAGTGAGTTGTTTCTGTATATATTAATAACAATGGCGTTAATTTATAATAAGAAATCTGATAATTCGATAATATAAAATAAAATGATATACGGATGAATCAATTCTTGTGGGATTACAGTAGGCAATAAAATAGGTGTGTTGCATATTTGATTTCCACTGCTTTACCAATATTGTCTGACTGTCAAAAAAAGGGGGGAAATGACAGATAACGTGAGTAACCTTGGTCATTGCCCTTTTATTTGATTTATTCTTTTCCTTTCTTTTCTCTTTTGAAAACTATTTTGATCTTTCCCCTGCTTTTACATATCAAATGTTGAGTCAGAGTATTCTAACTAAAACACTTTTAAACGTATCAATCTTCCTTAGATCTTAAAATTAACCACTCAGTTTTTTTTTTAGTTGTTCCCATCGATAGAAAATGGTGGATAAATACAATTTGACTCAATTGAAATAGTATTTAATATGGTATCGAAACTGATAACAAGCGGAAAAGCATAGATAAGAATGCACTCACTTTATAAAGAAAACTGAGTTGATTTAATCGACACTCATTCATTGTTACTTCTTATCGTAAGGAGGTGTTTTCTATAAAAATAAAATCATTAAGAGTCGTACACACATTTTATAAGCTATTATATTTCACTATTACATGAGAGCCATAAAAGATACGATTGTTTAAATAACTTAAGGGTTTTCGCTTTTATTAATTAAATGTGGCACAGAAAAATCCCATTTGGTAAAATTTACAAGTTTGACATTGAAAAAAAAAAGAAAGCACGCCTGTTATCGTGGCAGTCACAATAAAGTGCTATTGTTAACTCTCCAACTACTTATACCTGTATCTCTATTATTTATGTTCTCTGAAAAAAAATAAACGAATAGGTATTTTTCTACAAGATACAATGTTGAAGAACAAGTATCTCTCTAAGCCACTTTACCTTCTTCTATGGAGTATAAGTGGAAGAATTATTTGAACTCCGGAGAAAACTTTGCCCCATCCCCCCGCATTCGCTATCCCGACTTGCCCCTTCTTTTCCCGACGAATTTATAAACACTTGTGTTATTTTTGTTCTATATTTTTTCCTTTCTTTTTTCGTCTATCTTTTTTTAACCACTGATCATGTTTAGACTTGTTGCCTCAAAGACACCTTTGTCTAACGTAAGAACAATAAACTAAAACCAAGTTGTATTGAGTGAATAGAGAAATAACATGATATAAAACTTAATTAGATTGCTACTCGCAATGCCGCAAAGACTATTCGCGCCCCTGTTGTCAACTCTTTCTATCGTTTCTACAGCACAGGTAACAAGATAGCAGAAAAGAAAATGCCAGCAGTTTGATATTAATCATACTACTGTTATATAGAAACTGAATACGATGTTGTTGTTATTGGTGGTGGACCTGGTGGTTACCCCGC
>VCJK01001627.1:29963-52580 GCA_024139485.1 Backusella psychrophila | reverse complement strand
AGCAATGATGGTTTTTAAACAAAAAAAAAAAGTAGTCCAAAAAAAAAACGTGTGTAGTACAAAACTAACAAATTTGGGTTTTTCGTGATGAGTGGTCAAATTTGTTGCCAAATCAGATACCTGCCACATCTGAAGTCATTATTTTGAATGTTTTATTCCTCCGCCTCCCCGCACGGTCACCAAAAAGTAATGACAGTAATGAGCTATAAAATGGGGGAAATCTATATCATAGCATGGGAACACATGTGCTTGGGGGTGTCCTATAAGCTTCATATCAGCATGATTTTTATTATCTATTCATTTAAGGAAGGACATCATTTAATTAATTAAATCAGCTCAAGGCATACTATCTTTGGTGTCTTTGCTCAATTGATTGAATAAACAAATAATTTGAAAAGGTAGAAATTGAATAGCAAAATATAGTTTTCAGGTACTGGCAAACAAATAAATTAATAAACTCGGACTTTTTGTAACGATATTTAGCGGATTTTCTTTTAGGTTTCTTACTTAAAATTAATATCATTTGATTATTGGACAGTGTGGGAATAAGTTTATGCAACTTTTCCAACTATAGGTATGTATCTGCCCAACAAACATCTGTATCAATGAATTCATAGCTTGTGCACATCTAGCATATGAAAATTAAGAAGTTTGTGTTTATTCCAATTGTAAAAATAGCCTTTTGACTTTTGGAAACTGTTGGTCACAAACAATGACAATGTATGAAGCAGAATAAATGCAGATCACCAACATATCCCTAAACACAAAAGCCAATTCTTAGTTGACATCTTGTTTTTAATTTGAATACTACAATTTATATCGCATATAAAAAAAAATATATGTATATGTATATATATATATATACGTTTATATAAGCTACCCACAAAACACTATTATATGCTGTGCACAATAATAATATTGCTGTCATCCCTTTGGATTTTGTGCATTTGCTTTATTCACGTGTTAATTTAAAAGAATGGAGAGGGGGTGATATGGCTAAAAATATGAAGAAAAACTCTTTCGCTTGTTTTTTATCATGATTGGGGTAAATTTACTCTAGCGAAAACTTTACCTTTAATGAAAACTTTTTCTATTCAGTAGTCTAGGATTTTATTTGATACTTGTATAAAAAAAACATGTATAAAGGCCAAACATTTTATTACAAGCTGTCCATTCATCCTACTAAAAAAAATTAAAATAAGAGAGGTTTATTATTCTTTTTCTTCAAATTGTTGAATCTTGTCCTACAAGCCTATTGAACTTCAAGTTTTTTTGTGAGACTATAAAAAAGCACTCCAGGATCAAGTATGCTCGTTTTCCAGGTAATAGGTGCTGTTTATTTGTAAACAATTATGCTTTATAGTACTTAATCGGCACAATCTTTATACATAAATCGAAATACCCTTTTAAAAATCCTTTTCGTAAACTTTGATCATTTTTAATAAAAACAATCGGGTGGAGCCATGACAATATTCATTTGTTTTCACTAGCATAACTATTGAAAAAATTCCAAAATGTTTTTACCATAAAAGACAACTTTTTCAATGTCAATGATAAAAATGTACGAAGACATGTGAAAGAAAAAAAAGTCGGAGTTTCAGCATACTGGGCAATCCCCAAACATTTCATTGTGTCGTCTTCGATCACCATTCTATCAACTGAAAGTAATCTACTTCGGATTCACACAAATATGAGTCTTATTCTTTAAATATCGATTATGTTAAAAAAAAGAAAGAGCACATTGGTTGATCTTAATTAATTTGTAAATAAATATTATGTTATTTGTATTCTATTTGTTTTGGTAAAAGTGCAATATGTCTCAACCTCGATAGATATAATGATTTGGATTTAACTTAATCAGATTAGCGCCTTCATAGATACCCGGTTATATTATAATATACATCATTTTTCTGACTATAAGAAAGAGTAACGGTGAATGTAATGATAGACTAAATACGTAACTCAAACTCACAGATACCAGTGAAAAAACGGGCAGTATTGAATGATGGGGTTTGGATAGAAAAAGAGTTTTATATTATAGTCGATACTAAACATAAAATATTGATTTTCAGGAGCATAATTCGATTTGTGAAAAGTGGAACACAATCTCCAAGTTACATTGCTTCTTGGTGGGACATTCAAGCATTTTTGATCCAAATTTGGCTATATCTATTTGGGGATGTATATATGTTATTTTTAAAATGTAGGCATTTATGCAATGTAGCACAGGAGCATCTAGAATATCGAAAGGAAAAGATTCTCGAGAAGTAAAAATCCTCAAAAATAGGATACGTTAGGTTTTGCTATCGTTCATCCATATAAACTGATTCATTTTATATTATTACAAATACCATTCTCGTCATCTAATAGCTCTTTTAAATTATAAGAATCCAAGACTAAATAAATTTATTTTTTCTGCAATAACATTGGGTAATATTTGAACCTTAGCACTGTACTTTACCCACTTCGTTTTAATTATTATAAAGTCGACTTCAAAACAAAAGCAATTGGAATATTATGCACAAATTTTATTTTCTAAAATTCTATTATAGATATATATAAAACTAACTACTGAGCTAAAGCTACAGCAACACTATAAGCACCACTATGGCTGATTGATACATTGACATTTGTGAGTCCTGCAAGTTTTGCAGCTGATTCTGCTTCTCCACCTAAAATTGCCTCAGGAGCACCAAATTCATTGGACTTGATTTCTATATCCTTTAGAGGAGCACCCGCACCTTTGGATGAGACACCACCGTATGAAGAAATGGCCTTAAACACAGCCTCTTTTGCAGACCAACGGCCAGTAAAGCTAGCTTGGGGATCAGGGCGCGAGTTACAGTATTCAATTTCGTAAGTAGTAAAGTTACGCTCAATGAAGGTGAGGTTATCAATATTGACAGCGTTAGTTAATTCAACGTCAACTCCAACACCTTTCTTCCCAGCCTGTTGTTCAGCAAGAGTTTCAAGTATTTTTTTGGTATCATCTACATTTCCAGCAGTAGGTGTTGACAGGTTTGATGATTTGTTGTTGAATCTCCATGAGTTTGTTTGCTTTGAGTATTCAGCTCTAGCATGAGGATTCAAGTAAACAGTGTACTCAAGTTCTTTGGAATAAGGTGGTTCAGTCTTGACTTGAACAAATTCAGAAATGCCAGTAAGAGTATCATGCAAGTAGCGGTAAGATTTATCAGATCTTTGGGAGTTCTTTACTTGATATGCATTATATTCTTGTTCTTCTAAGGAGGCAAGTACATAATCAGGATGGATAATCAAGATTTCACCACCAGCTTGGCCAAAACCGAAGGATTTGAGAATACCAGCCTTCAACCCATCAGTTTGAATTGAGCGTGAAGGAAAAACAATATAACTGTATTCTTGCAAAACAGTATCAATGTTATCAGCATTTCGATTTCCTGGAACAATACCGCTCAACAGAGACTGCATCATACCATTAGCCATCCAGGAAGCAGCAGGGCCCTTGGGGTGACCAGTTAAATATTTTTGAGTAATTGCCAAAAGTGCATTGCCTTTAGTACGGCCAAGATGCTTCATTTGCGTATTAATCACCTTTGATTCATTTTTATCATTGGCTTTTGTAGATGTACCATGGAAAGAAGCAATACCAATATCATCGATAGTAAGACCATAGACTGCTAAAGCACCACGGATGGCAGAAATTGACTTGTCACGTTGATAGAAATTATGGTTCCAGTTTGACAACGCTTCTTTTTCTTGGCTCTTTGCTTCAGTATTAATAAACGTAGTACGCTCTTGTAACCAAGCCTCTTCATCTTCTTCGCTAAGATCACTTGATTCCTTTAATTCCTCTGCTTCTTCTTGAAGTGCCTTGTATTCACGTTCAACCCAGCTCTTAATTTGTTCACGACGTTCATTGACTTGTCTAGAGCGGTACTTGAAGCTTAACAATGGTGAAGGTCTTTTTCCGGCACTTTCACGAGCAGTAGTCAGTATACCAGCCCCAGGAGCAGGTACAGAACGACCCTCTTTATCAGTTGCAGTATTTGTAAGGGCAATGATACCGTAGATAGGTGAACCAATCTCAATAGCAGTAGCAGCTGTCATAAGAATATGGGTCGCAGAACCATGAGACTCCATGAAGCCTCCTCTAGTAGTGGTTGTAGGGCGAGACATTTCTGCGGGTGAGCGTCCTTGTTTAAGTTCTTCATCTGTGTTGGAAGTGGCCTTCATGTTACCAAATTCGCAACTAGACTCTTCAGTTGTCTCTTCTGAAGCACCGGCAATCATTATTTTGGCTTTACCAGATAGAAGAGATTCACAAGCTAATTCAATGGAAACAGCAGATGTAGCACAAGCATTAACAGGAGTCTTAATGGGACCAGAGGAGGAAGTCAGCAACATGTTAATCCAAGCAGGCATTGTATTGATTTGAGCTTCTTGAAGAATGTCCTTTTGGACAGGCTGGTCAAGCATTCTACCTCTAAACATACCTCTTTGAGCACCTTGACCACCTACACCAGATCCAGTGGTATTACCAAGTTCAGAAACGTGAATATACTTGAAAAACTCATATGGGTCCGTGATACCAGCAGAAACAAATGCTTCGACAGTTGAAACAATATTGTAAAGAGTAACAGGATCCACTTGATCAATAATATCTTGTGGAATACCAAAACGTTTAGCATCCCATCCACTTGGAACTTGTCCAGCAACAAGTCGGTCGAAACGAAGAGCTTTAGGGACGTATAATGCTGCACCTTTACGTATATTAACACACCAATCACCAGTATTATTTTCATAGATATCAGCTTTATCGCCTTGCTGATACTTGAAGTGTTCTGCTTCCTCTTTGGAGCATTCGAAAGGCTCGAGATCTTGATCAATAATAACTTCTTGAAGTAGCATTTTCTTTTTAGGGTCATATCCTTGCATAAGTTCAGGTTCTAATTGAAAGTTAAAATTAATAAAGTAAAATAAACAAAACGTATTATGAGTAATTACCCATGAAACGAACACCAGTGTGTTCAAGAATCTTCTTTTCATACTTGGATTTGATATCCTTATCAGCAACGGGTTCATTTGTCTTGGCATCAGCCCAACCAGAGTAAACCTTTCCGTTCTTTAGCTTTCCATCAGAATGCTTGATATAACCCATTATCCAAGCAAGTTCGATACACCCCTCAAGAGAGAATTTTCCATAAGCTTCCATTTCCCAACGAGTTCTAGCATTACCCCAAGGGTTCACCTCACCGAAACCAGCAACAACAACAATCTTGTCCAAATCAAGCATACCTTTAAGATGACCAAGGTGTTTAAGGCTTTCGTATGGCTTCAACTTGGGGAATTCAAGTTTTATATTTGCACGAGGAGTAACTTCAATAGTCTTATGGGTCCTTTCGGATTCTTCACCAAACACAGTCTTGTAATCAAGCGCATTTTCAATATCAATTGCCTTGCGGATGTCAGACGACTCATAAATTTCCTTTCGAAGTTTAGTAGTAAGTTCCTGCAATCTTGGAATGAACTGGAGACCACCATTGAGATCAGCATAAATAGGTTCACTTTGACAAAGTCTAACAATCTTTGGATGCATCAAGCCTAGTAAGTTAAACGACATTTCCAAGGTAGAGAAAGTACGAACACCAAATTGTTCAATGCCTTCAGCAACAATGTTGCTAGCCGACATCAAACCTGTACCACGAGTCCAACCAATAACAGCGCCAGTAATAAGCAAGTAGCTAGACCAGCTTTCAGAATACCAACGATCAAACAGAGTTTCAAGGGAAATCTTAGATTCTCCGTACAAACCATCACCACCAAAAGATCCATGATTAGGAGACAAAGGTAAAATCACCTGAGCAGGACGGGTATCGGAACCAATCTTTTGTTTTTGAAGCTTTATATTACCTAACATACGTAATAAATTAGTTAACATAATGCGATGAGCTAATTCGGATTTTGAGTCAATGCTGTCAATCTGTCTTCCATTTTCCGGGATAGCTGCAAATGGAATCACATAGTCCAAGTCCCATCCTAATCCTTCAGGACCATAGATATAATTAATTAGAGCATCAACATCCTGCTTTGCACCTTGATTGAACGGAACAAGAATCAACTCAGAACCTTTTGAGCCGTAAGTTTCATAAATGGACTGGAAATACTTCGCAACATCAGTACTGAAACGGGATGTTGTAACAATCACCTTTGCACCACCAGAGATCAAGCCTTTCATTATTTCAGATCCAATAGAGTCTCTTCCAGCACCAGTAAGGAGAACACATTTGCCAGTGAAGGACATGCCATTTTCAGCAATATCATTCATAATATCAAGATAAGTAGAAGTCAACTTGTTGTTAAACTCCCAACCAGTAGCCGGGTTATTGAAGTCTCTTCTCTTGAGGTGAAGGAAAGGTATAGTTTCAGATTCATGAGACTGCTTTTGATCACTGAGATGAATATTGTGGTTTCGAGGTCTTTGGTCTCTGACAACCGTGTTGGACAAAGAAATCGCTCTAAGTACATCAATATAAAGTTCTTCCATTGTTAACTTGGTGGTTGCATTATTCTGGCTCTGGATAATTTTGTAGATCTGACCCAAATTTTGCTGAACCTTCAGGCGATTAGAATACTCTGATACGTGGGATCCCTTGGCCATGTCTTTAACATAATCAATAAGGTTTTGCTGGTCATCACGAGGAGCTTCACCATACTTGATATCACCCTTTGCTGTAACATGAGTTGTTGGTCCTGTAGGTCGCTTAGAATTAACATAAATTGGCTTTTGGGAAATAGACTTCACACAGTTTTCTATAAGACCATGGATAACTTGTCTAGCTAGCTTATATGTTTCTTCTTGATTACCAGGACTCTTTTCAACAATGTAGCGCATATATTCAATCAGCTTGGGGTTGGTGCGGTTCATGATACGTTTGCACTTAGAAATCACTTCATCGTCAGTAGCTGAAACCTTTCCAAGAATGAGCTTGTACCACATATCAATTACATCCTGTCGAGCCCAATTCCAGTAGGAGTCAAAACGGCGAGCCTTGAAAGAACTAAAAGCAGGCTTGATTCCATCGGCATAAACATCACCGTGTTCGACTAACCACAGGTCGAGATCATCCTGCAACTTTTGGGATATCTTCTTTTCTTCTTCATACTTTCTGTAGTCTTCGTGCAAATCTTTTTCAAGGTATCTTGCATAAAGACTTAATTGCTGGTTAAAGAATGCATCCTGTTTTTTCTTCAATGTATCGAGTTCTGCGCTACTAATAGTTGAATAGGCCGCTGCACCTGTTGCAGCCATTCCGCTTGAATTTCCTCCTGAGCTTCCCAGTGTAATTCCAGATTGCTTAGCGTAGTTACCAGCAACAGTGTCAGCCCAACTTTTAGCTTCTACTTCAGAATTGAAACGGGCGGGAGGTTCCATAGTAGCAGCTACTAGCAAGGCACCATCAATACGGCCAGGACCTAATCCAAAAGAGCTACCAATGTAAGACTTAAGATTATTTAAAGTAAAACCACCAGGCATCTTAGAAGCAACAAGTTTTGAGATCAATGCGCTAGTGTGCTTTCCGAGTGTTCCGGCAAAAGAGCCATTCAAGGAGGATCCCAAGTCACCTAATGTAGTTTCTTCAGCCTTTTCAGGAACAGCATTATTAAACTCTTTTTGAAGATCACCAAGAATTTCGTTTTGAAGGGTAGACTTTCCACCAACAATATCCTTAATAGATGATCCTAATGAAATGTCACTAATGGGTTTCTTCATTTTCTGGGCAACGATAGATTGGATAACTTCAATAGCTGTAATTTGAGCATCAGTAACAGATGAAACCACACTAGCAGAAGAAACAGGAGACGCAACGGGGACAGCCACTGGACCCGCAGAAGCTGAAGGTGAACCAACAGATAAACTAACACCAGATTGTTTTGCATAATTAGCAGCAATTGTATCAATCCATCCCTTAGCTTCAGCTTCAGAAGAAAAGCGACTAGCTGGTTCCATAGTAACAGCCATCAACAAAGCCCCATCAATACGTCCTGGGCCCAGACCAAAAGAGCTTGTAAGATATGTCTTGAAGCTACTTAAAGTGAAACCACCAGGCATTTTTGATGAGACCAGCTTTGAGATCAATGTGCTAGTGTGCTTTCCGAGCGTTCCGGCAAAAGAGCCATTCAAGGAGGATCCCAAGTCACCCAATGTAGTTTCTTCAGCCTTTTCAGGAACAGCATTATTAAACTCTTTTTGAAGATCACCAAGAATTTCATTTTGAAGTGTAGACTTTCCACCAACAATATCTTTGATAGAAGATCCTAATGAAATGTCATTAATGGGTTTCTTCATTTTTTGAGCAACAATAGCTTGAATAGTTTCAGTGGCTGTTATAGGAGAATCAGGAATTAAAGAAGCAGGTCCCGATGTGACCACTGGTAGAGCAACTGATACAGGTGCAGGTGAAGGTGCTGAAACAACAACTGGGGTAGGTTCAGGTACACTTTCAATAGTAGGTTCAAATTCATAGTAAATCTCCTTCAAATCCTTTGCAATACTTAAGTTTTGACGACGATTACTTAAAGCATTATCATAAGATTGATATTTGAGAGCCTGAGTGCGGATGGCCATATTCTGAAGAGTAGGGGATGGACCAATTTCGATGATACGTTCAATCTTGAAGTTTCTAAATAATTGATCTTGAGTCTCAATCCAACGCACAGGAGATGCAAACTGATATGCCAATAATTCAATCAATAAGATATAGCCAAGACGTTGTTGCTGAGCAGCGCTGGAGTATTTATCATCTGTCCAGTTTTTAAGAACCTTTGCCAGACGAGGACTTGAAGTTTGACGATATACCATTTCGATATAGCTTCTGTCAGTGCTGAATGGTTGGGCAGTGAGGTTAGGAATATACTTTCCTCTAAGTTGTGCAACATCAATATTGGATGGGTCAAACTTGGTTGCAAGGAAAGTACGGAAAGGAGCAACACCGCTTAACAGGAAAGACGAATGGAAGGGTACATCAATGCCGGATAATGGAACTGTAGCAACGCCTCTTTCAAGAATGATTCTTCCTTTAGCTAACTTGTCTTCTGTAATTTTATAAACCTTGTTGATGATATGAAGTATTTCATCATTAACCTCTTCTATAGATTTAGACATGGTTAAACCTTCAAGATCGATTTTTGAGCTCTTTATATGATTGAGAACATTAGCCAATGTATCAAGATTTTGAAGTGCACCCGCTGCAACGTACTGCCAATTTTCTACATTGAAGTTGACGATTTCAAGAACATCACCATTAGCTCTAGCGATAGAATCAACAACATAGCGAAGAGCAGAATCACTAAACGTCTTTGAAACTCTAGCAGGGTTAACAGCAACCATACTGTAGTTAGAGCATCCAGCACTGTCACGTTTAACTGCAGACTGCATTGCCATACCACGGTAGAACACAACATCAACCAATGACTCTAATGGAAGGATATCACCTACTGCTGCCAAGGCAGAGTATTCACCCAGAGAATGGCCAGCAAATGCACAATTTTCTTGGACTAATCCCTTTGAGCGCATGTCTTCAAATGCAGCTTTTTCAAGCAATGTCAAGGCTGGTTGCGTAAATTGAGTAGCTGACAAAAGACCATTTGGAGCATGGAAAGTGAAGGAGTCAGATTCTTCAGTAATTTCAGTGAAAAGCGGCAAAGTGTTAATAGTTCCATCAGAATCGACTACATCATAAAGCAAACTCATGTAGTTATTGCGAATTTTTTCACCCTTTAGGCCACCAAAATAGATGATTTTTTCCTTCGGATTGTTTTTAACAATGTCCAAAATAGAAAAGCCGTAGTTCTCCATAAAGTGTTCATCTGCATAATCCCATATGGCCTTGGCAACTGGTGAAGAGTTGTAAAGAGACATACCCATACCTTGCTCTTGAGAACCTTGACCAGTAAAAACATAGGAAGTAACAGGCTGTTCAACTTCAGCAGTTCCAACAAGTACTCTTTCATTGTTCTGATTAACAGTCTCAACCTTAATGATTTTGCGACCATTCTTCATACCGATATGAGTAAGCTTTGTTTCAAGTCTGTCTAATGGAGTAACCATATTAACAAACTTTACATCATAATCTACTACACGACGAGGCACATTATCAGCAGCAAATATTTCAACAAATTTGCGAGTAGCAGCGCTGGTCCACATACCATGGATGATGGTCCCGGGTAATGAAGCAAGATCAGAGAAGTATGGGTTGACGTGAATTGGGTTCAAATCACCAGAGATGGTAGCATATGGCTCATTAGAAGAAGGAGCATAAAACACTGAAGAGTATGCAGACTGGCTAGGGATAACGGAGTAGCCATCATTATCAAAGTAATGCGCCTGCTCTATTTCTTGACCATGACGTTTCAAGTACTCAATTACAGGAATACCATGACTTTCACCTGATTCGTAATTCACTTTTGCAACTTCGATGAACTCTTTGGTGGATACCTGCATGGTAACTGTACCTGTGGTCTTGACACTTGAAAATATATCCTTGTTCTTATACGTTATAGCAGAATTTAAACGGAAAATCAATGAGCAACCAGTAGCAATAGTGTCATCTTCCAATTCGTCACTCCAATTTATCCACTCTTTTGATTTGAGAACGGCAATAAATTTAGAGTTGTTAAGGTCAAGCTTCATAGGGATTTCTTCCTTATTTTCAAAGGTGTTTTCATAGTCATCGAATGTTCCACGATACAAAGACTGACTAGTGACTTCAAGTATAGGCTTTCCATTTTTGACGATCAAACTTTTGGTTTCAACAAGCTTTCCAGATTGATTATTAGTAATGGAATTAACCTTGGCATAAGTGTCAACTACATCACCGACTTGAAGTAGATCAGCATTGGCAATAAAATGGAATTTGGCACCAAGATGAACTAATCGGATAAGATCACCATCAGCGATTCTAGGAAACACGCACTTCATGATAGCTTTCCAGCCAACAACAATTGCAAAGTCCATAGGCGCAGATACCACTTCCTGATTGTAATCATTGAATATTTGAGCCTGATTGCCCACAGTCTGGCAAAATTCGGAGACCTTATCTTGTTGGACGACCTCGTTCATGTTCACGATTTCTTTTTCAATTGGCATATCCAATACATCGCTTAAGCTGTCATCACCAAACCAAAGTCTGAAATAAAATTCCTTGATGCGATTATTACGATTTGTCATCACTTCATGGATTGGAGCATATCCCATTTCAGGTTTATACTCGAAAATCAAATGCAAAGGTATGTATTCATCCCCTTTCTTTTCAAATAGAACAACACTGATTTGGTTTCCATTGATCGAAGCTTCCACCTCAGTTACATAGTCCTTTGTTTTATAGTTTGCACTCCAGGATCGCTTGTCTTGTACCTTAACGCGAGTAACTTTTCCGTTATTAAGTGACACAATCACCTTTTGTCCGAATCGAGGACGGAAAATGCTTTTTAAAGAATTGGAATTCAAGCGCTTGTTCTGAACAATAAATGGGGTAGTCAATAAAGCCCGGAACCAGCCATTCTTTCCGCAAGTGATAAGCTTGAACCATTCCTCTTCTGAAGGAAGGGAGTCATCGCTGTTTGAGCTAATTTTGAAAACGGATTCAGATCCAGAAACAGAAAGACATTCACCGACATCATCTTGAATGGAATCCCCACCAATGTATTCAACCAATGGAATATTAGAATCATCATTGTTGTAATAACGTTCTTTAAGACTAGCAATATGACTCTCATAAACTTCATTCAAAATATCTCCAACAGGTTGATCAAAACGAGTACTATATTTAGCAGCAACGGGGCCATGGAGAATACAGGTACGCTGAACATCTTGATCGACAACAGCGGCAAGATCTTCAGACTGCCACAAAGAATCCTTTTTGAACCAAATGTCAAACTCTTTGTCCATGATTGGAATAAATGGAACAGGCTTTTGGCCGGGTCGCTTACAAAGAGAAAGGAAGTACAAGACATCTTCAGATGTGAGTAGTTGGTTCTCAGACTCTGGGTAATGTTCCAAAAACTCTCCAACAAAATCAAAAGGCTGATCAAGTTGGCTGAATGACTGGATTAAGGACGGAACAGTGGTTGTGGTGAAGCGTTCTTCAATTCGGCGCAAGAAGTCACAAGTTAAATCGCGAAGAGTGATATCGATCCAACGGCATTCAGATTTCACATAGAGCAAGGAAACCATGCGATGCACCACTTCCGAGTAAGTCATCTCTTGGAGATCAGTAGGTTCGCCATTCTTTTTTAATCCAAACCAAACCTTTTGGAAATCAGCATTGAGGCGCTTGATTATATAATCCTTCTTTGCTAATAAGGCAGGTAACCGTTTATCCTTTGGTAAGCTAAAGATAGAATCATCAAGTTCTTTCCATAGTTTTACACCACGAGTAGCAATCTTGTGAATAGGTTCACCCATTTCTGAAAGAACAGTGATAATACCACCAGTAGAAGTTTTGTAAGTTTTCTCCCATTCAGTATCATTAACACCTGGTGCATCAATCATAGCCTGCTTAGCTGCTGGAGATGCCAAACCTTCCTTGGCTACCATCATACGGGATCCAAATAAGACACCATCAAAAGGCATAGGAGGGTATTCAAGATTAACTGACCAGTCACCAGTGATATAAGGAAGTGTATCATCAGCACCTCCAAATCCAGAACCAGCAACAAGTATAATATTTGGTTGACAGCGAATCGAAGCGTAAGTTTCCAGAATTGGTTGATGAACATCTTCAAAGCTATGATGACCACCAGCACGACCACCAGTCCATTGCATAACGATAGGCATAGTAGGATTAGCTGCAGCAATATCAATAACTTGATGAATGGTATCGATGCTTCCTGGTTTAAAAGCAATATGGCGGACGCCTGCATCTTGTAAATTAGCAATGATTTCGTTTGCCAAGTCAATGCTAGGAACACCAGCCGCAATGCAAAGGCCTTCCATAGGCAATCCTTCTCTACGCATGATCTGAACAAGAGGATACTGGAAACTCCATTGAAGTACATTGAGGAAGATGATATTGAGCGTGATGCCCATACCAGCATGAGTGAGTTGCATAATGCTGTCGACTTTATCACGGAGAACCTGTTCACTAAAATGACCACCACCGGCTACTTCGATATGATATCCTGCATTCATCACTGCGGAAACAAACTTTTCATTGACAGTTGAAGGTGTCATACCAGCCACCATGAGTGGTGGTTTACCCAAAAGACGAGACATTTTGGTATCAACATGAAAACGTCCATTACTAAAACAAACAAAATAAATGTTAATTCCGACGACTTTTTTTTATTTTGTTTTAGGAAATACATACCAAGTGGTCTGGACAAGTTTTGGCTGAAATTCCTTTGCCCAGTTCTGAGAGAACTTGATTGCGCTGATGTTGGAGTTAAAAAGATCGGTCATGTACGACAAGTCAGTGTTGGCACCATTATGAGCACCAGCCAAAATGATCTGTACACCAGTTCCTTCCTTATTGCGATAGGTCAATCCACCTATGCCTGACGAACCACCAGGTCCGAAATCAACAATATGGGTCAAGTTATCAATTGAGATTGCCTTCCTCCAGTGAACATGGCGATCACAAATGAGTGCAAGAATATCTCTGGTAAGATCATCCGATGAACGAAGATCATTGCCTAACAGGTATAAAACAGTCACGTCAGTTTGACATTCTCTCCCCAGTGCCCCACTTTTAAATTAATTCTCCTACCTGAATCAGTTGCAAAAACTGGAATTCCCAAATCAGTTGCATCAAATCCAATATTGTATCGCTCAACATCCTTCAATATAGTATCGGTACAACCACTAAGGTACTTGCTATGAAAAGGTGCAGTAATTGGAAGGAAGCGAGATGTAAACTTGATTTTGCGCTGAGAAAATGGGACTCGAGACTGTTCCAAGCCATTAGGAGCTTTGAGTTTGCGAAGACCAAGATTCAAGCCATGTAAGGACTGTGGAGGACCAGTGCAGACAAAAGAACGGGGGCCATTATGTAAAGTAATTTCAATTTGACGCTTTTCACCAAGATGCAAATTGGTCTCCTTTAATACATTTTGGATTTGTGACTCTCTTAAACCTGTTACGGCCAGCATTGGTGTAGGATCACCTTCCTTATTATCCAAAGAGTCTTCCAATGTTGCTGGATTCAAAGTAAAAGTAGGGTAGATTTGATGAGAGCGTGTTCCAATCCAAAACAAAAGACCTAATGCCTTTTCCATGTTGTACAGAAACTCTTCTTCAGTGGATGAAGCTGAGATGACAACAGAACCGATAATTCCTTGACTATGACCAGTTGTGCCTATTTTTCCAAAAATAAAGAACAGGAACCGGATTTAGTTAAAATTCCTTTTTTCTTTTTTTTTTTGTAAAAAAAAAAAGCTTACCTTGAAACAAATCTCTAACTTCTCTTGGTTCAACATCAAGGACACGAACCATAACATAGTAATAAAGAAGCTGGATAAGACCAATCAAAGGAAGACTGACCGGAGCAGCAATAAGATACTGGGTATCAGGTTTGGTTTCAGGAACAAGTAGCCACTGCAAAATATCCAAACCCTTTGGATGGAAGACCTTGGCGTCTTGGCAGAGAGCGTAATTGTTCAAGACAAGTGCCATTCGCTCAACAATGGGTTTCACAAACACAGGGTATGTATCCCACAAATCCACAAGCTCTTCAAAATACTCCTCACTGTTACCTTGGCCACCAAAAATAGCAAAAAGTCTAGCATCACCTTTTTGAGCAGACTGGAAAAGAGCAGAGTTATTACGGTTCATTTTAGACTCATCCAAAATATGTCTTGTCTTTAAAAAGACAAGGGCAGTGTAGTAGGTCTTGATGATGGTCTTGTAAACATCGTCATCAAGGTTCTGCGCCACTACATGAATGTTGTTGCCCTTGAGAAAACGGGCATCGAAATCAAGGAAGAGAGTGCTTGCCACTGGAGAAAATTGAGTTTCCTTTGCAGCACGGATAATTGTAAAGTGTAAAAATTGGGAAGCAAGTACAATGTCTTCATTTGCTTCAGCTTCGGTCATGGTAAACTCATCTTTGAGTTGTTCTGCAAAGTCCCAGATGTCTGAAGGAATAAGCACTGTTAATTCACTGTCTTTTTGTCTAATTGACAGAGGACGCATTAACTGCGTGGTTTGTTCTATGATCTTATGTATTAGATGACGTATAAAAATGGCGTATGAAATATAAATGAATGTACCTGTTTCTTTTGTGTTTAAATGCATGTAGTATGAAATGCGTAATGTAATGCGATTAAATGTATGATGCTCTATGCAAAAGCTTGTTTTTTTTTTGTAAATTTTCTTCCCAATGAACGAATGAATGAATGAAAAGAAGAGAACAATATGGAAAATCAATATTTTAGTATGTTAAAATATTCACTTTGTATGCAAATCCCCAAAAGTTGACAAAAACGAAACTAACAATATCCGACTCATATCTGGGTTATCTACGATTTATAATAACAAGTATTGTTAATTGTCATGTAGATTTTTTTTTTCAAAAGTACCTTTTCCAGTTTCTCTGTTTAAAATAGAATACACAAGATCGTTATCTCTATCATATTCTTTAAATATAAGGTTTACATAAAAATTGCATTTTATCTAGTTATCGTATTTTTCTCTCACATACTCTCTCTTATTTTGACATCAAAAGTGCTTGTCAACTTAAATTACTCACAGCTAAACAATGAATGTTATTTAATTGAAACTTAGCTTCATACCCCATAAGCTGTTCTATCCAAAACGTACGATTTTATCTTTTTAGCGGCCTTATTATAAAAATGTTTTGTAGGAATATTCGCCAACTGAGACTTTTTTTTCGTATAGGAGCAAGTCGATGGTCAATGACGGATGAGATAGAAAAGATATGGATGTGATAGTCTATAAATATGTTTTTGGTATACTATAGATTAATGAAAATACTGTATACCGTAGACTTAAAGTTTATAATATTTGATAACATCTGAAGTAAATGAGGAGCTTTTGACAGCCAAGAGCCACAGTGTGTGGCGTACAGCAATCAATCAATCAAAACACAAATAAGAAATGTAAATTTAAACTGAGTCTATTCTAGAAGGAAGAGGTACGTACAAATATGTCTAGCTGACTTTATTATTGAAATATGACACGTTGAATATTGCGATTGGAATTATCACAGGAAAAAAAAATGATACTTCCCTTTGGGCAGTTTTTGATTGATTTTATTAGAATTTTTGACAACATATTTACTCTCTTTTTTGAACAAATGTCTTGTGATTTTAATTACAGAGTCTCTTTGAAAAAAGCCATTGATTTTTTTTTTGTTTTTTTTTTGTTTAATGTTTCAGCTTCATCAACTGAGCAGGTTTTATAAATGTGTCTAATTCTTTTCTCTCAGAATTCAGTTCCCCAACTATATATTCATACTCTTTATTTATACACATTTCCTTTTCACTCTAAAATTAAGCTGAAGCTATTTTTCATACCTTAAACTATTAATACTATCATTACTGTTAATATCAGTTCATAATGTTACTATGGAATATCATGCATCAACACTCGATTTTAAATTATATGAATTTTTTTTCAACATATGGTGGGCTGTTCGTGGTATTAAAAGACCGATTAAAAACCAATAGTAAACTGTCTATGTTCTTCTTTTATCTTATTTTTCAGTAAAAAGATATTTTGTTATTTACTAGTTGATCTTCTATACTTGCATTATATAATTTATTATGATATAATAAGTGTGTTGATATCGATATAAACTGCTCATATTTCGTGAGGTCAAATAAATACCATGACGTTGAATATATTTATCAACAAATCAGTTACTAAATCATCTCTCTCTCACTCTCTCTAAATATATATATTCTACTTCTATTAATTTATCAATAAAAAAAATAGCAACAATGTGTGATCATGAAATGATTGATATTCTGAAAACTCAATAAATACACAGCCAAACAATTGAAAATACAAAGCACTAAGTATAGAGTATTCTATGTTTTGCAACTACGTTTTCTAAACACCAGAACATACTTGTTCTTAATGCGTGAGGACTTGTGCCCACCCACGTTTCTTTACAAACCTCTTATATTCCACTACCCAAGTCAAAGACATTAGATAAAATGAAAATCCACTCTCCAGTCAATTACAATATGTTTAGTACCTTCAGTAGGTATATTCAACTATAAAATAACGCATTTATGCATCCTAAATTGCACTTCCGTACATGTTTAATGTGGTGGGGCAACCTGGCTATTTTAATTGAAAATTATATTTTATAGTGGTGAAAAAATAATAGATGCAGTGAAATTAACCAGCAATGTCTTGCATATTACATGTCATGTATTTTGAAGCGAAGGAAAGGAAAGTAATTTAGAAGAGAGATCAGATATATCACCCATGGCAAAACAGACAATATAGTGTCTTCTTTATCGTCAATATCGCCAATTTGGAACATCAACTCCTTAGTGGATATGTATCACCTATTCAAAGCATAGTTACAAACAATACTGTTCTATATCTTGGCAGCGCCCCAATGCACTAAATCTATAATATTGCTTGTGTATCCAGCTTTTTATGCTGTGGCATTGATGAAAGCATTTTGCATTTGCCTAAAACACTTGCAACATTTCTGTAAATGCAAGGCTTTATGTTGACTTTAAAATATTATTTTGAATCATTTGCTAATATTGATATCAACACTCTCAAGTTTCCATTTTTTTTTCCTTGGTATAATGCGTATTCTATTCATTTTGGGCTATGGCAGTTTAAGCTTAATTGGTATGGTTCATAATGACGAAGCAGTCAATACACATCAAGTAAGAGAACAACAAGTTTTTTTTTTTAAAAAAAAGTGATGCATCACGTGTTTCAGAGTAAACAAAAACAACATACTTTAAAGCTTTGACAAGCTTTTTTTTTGTTGTTTATATTCATTTTTTTTCTTTCTATTTGTCTATGTGTCTTTTTGCATAAGAATTATCTATTTTTAAAAAAGAAAGAAAGAAAGAAAGAAAGATAAACTATGGCTTCTTTAACACCAACATACAATAGTGCCTTTCCTGCATTACAATCAGGCGGGACACATCTTCCAAAGAGAAGGCAAAGTCATCCCATATCGTCACTTCCACCTACTTTTCATCGATCATTAGCACCTCCAAAATATCCAGGTTATCTTAAAGAAACACTTTATGGAAGTCTTGCTTTGGAACAGTATAACTACCTGCAACGAAAAAGTGATACACCGAACAGTGGTTTACGTAACGCCCCATTATTACGTAACAATGAAGATAACGAGCTTGATCATCTTGACCTTCGATTGCCAACCATGTGGAATGCAAAGGACAAGTCGAAGAATATAGAAGTGGGTAGCAATGGGCAGGATTTGATATACATTGGTAAGGCAGCTGAATGATTTCATTTAAAGCAAGTTTTGCATAATAATAAAGCAATACATGTAACAGGACCAGGAAAGACAGAACAGGATGCAGCATTGGCCAGATCCAACTATCCTATGCGTCATCAATGTGGAGTATTTTATTTTGAAATGAAGGTGATTTCAAAGGGAAATGATGGTTATATCGGTATTGGGTTTTGTCGTCAGATCAATGAGCTCGAAAGATTACCCGGTAAAGCTAGAATGTATGATTTCTTTCCCTTATCTTGCTAACAATGACTCTATTTATATGAGTAGGCTGGGATGCGAATTCATGGGGATATCATGGCGATGATGGTCATTCATTTGCAGGCTCTGGAACAGGACAGAACTATGGTCCTTGTTTCAGTACAGGTGATGTGATTGGATGCGGTGTGAACTTTGCGGATTTCTCAGCATTTTATACAAAGAATGGCAAGTTCTTGGGAACTGCATTTACAAATATTGACTTGTCTCAACATGTATATCCTGCAGTGGGCCTAAGAACACCAGGTGAGCAGGTCACTGTGAACTTTGGATATGAGCCATTTTCATTTGATATTGGCCAATATATAAAGGTAATGAATAGCACACAAAAACAATGGGTTTTATTCAATTGTGTATAAACAGTTTGTATGGGCGAGTTTTTCTTTTTTGTAGGATCAGAAAATTAAATTTTTGCAAGAAATAACTCGAGAGAAAAGCAAATTATCACAAGACCAGGCAGTGCACTCAAAAGAAACATTGGATCAGTTGGTGCTTTCATATTTGATTCATCATGGTTACACAGATACTGCAAAGGCCGTTGTGTACAATGGAGGTCATGCTTCTACTCAGGATCTTTCGCTATCCGACTCGTACTCTAATATTTCAAAATTCGGTGGAAAGGATATGGAGGAAAGACAAGGTTTGCTTTTACAAATAATTACATGTCATTATTGATTTATTTAATAACTTCATATTTTAGCTATTCGCACTGCAATCATAAGAGGACGTATAGATGAAGCAATGCAGTTAATAGAAACATACTTCCCTGGTGTGCTTCAAGAAGAAGAAAGGGGGAAGGAACTCTTGCTAATGCTTAAATGTCGTAAATTTGTCGAAATGATACGGGAATATTGCGAATACAACAAGCAACAGGTAGCAGCCAATGATGATGTTGCTGATACGGACAATGGTATTTTTGATAAGAATGATATTGATATAAACAAAGATGGCAAATCAGGCAGCATGGGAGAGCAGCAGTATCACAGTATAAGTCCTTCTGTGTCGGGAGGACGCCGTCGTCCAAGCTATGCCGCAATCGCAGCCTCATTATCACCTTCAAATAGCAGCGAATTAATGAAAAGAGCAAGTATGGACAATGGCAATGATGAATCTATGGATATCGACAGCGAGAACAGCTTGACTGTAAATTCTGGTGGTGGCCATGTATGGAAAAAGAGAGGAAGTGTATGTAGTACGGGCACAACAAGCAGTTTTCTAAGCACAGATCGATCCATGATGGACGAGGAGGAAAATACCAGTCAAACTGATGCGCCTACTTTAAAAGCAATTATGCAATATGGGCAGCAATTACAGGACGAATATAGAAACGATCACCACGAAAAAACAAGATCAGCATTGGTGGTAAGCTTTATAAAACAAGAATGTGAGGAAAGGAGTCAGTACATTAATGTTTTTATGAACATTATTAGGAGATATTTTCTTTATTGGCTTATCCTGATCCCTATTGTAGTCCTGTTGAATATCTCTTACACCCGTCCAAGAGAGATGCTCTTGCTACTGATGTAAATGCGGCTATTTTAGGTAAGTACTTTTCTTTTCAATTTTTCTTATTCATTTTGGAATATTGATAATCCCAATTTATTTCATTTATGTATAAAGTGTTTTTGCATCGACCTGAGATGCCTGCATTAGAGCGTATTTATAGTCAAGCTGTTTTAACCACAAAAGAACTTGTTTATCTTGGTGATGGCAAATCTTCGTTAATTAATATTAGTGATTACTGTGCTAAAAAGAGCAATCATCATGGTTCTGATTATATATAAATAAAGTTGTATAAAAGTTTCAATCCAAAAAAATAAAATAAAGAGTGCATAATGGACGTTCTTAATAAAGACAAATGAACTAAAAATGGCTTCAAAAAGAAATGTAAGAAATAAGTGGGTTTCATGGAGAAAAAGCCATCATCGATTTTTGCATTAAACGCCTTTCTCTGGGTTATTATTTACTACATATTTTTTTTAGATTTTATTATGTACTATGAATGAAAGAAAACTAGATATATTGAGGAATGATGGTGGTTAGTATACAAAAGATAGATAGTGAAGGAATCGAAAAGATAACGGAATAGATGTAAGGGGAAGAGTGCAAAGAAGAGAGATAGCTGATAAAGGGATGAAAGGGGTTACTATTTTTTTAAAGGGCATCCAATCTACCTGTTTTATGCTTTCCTAACGGATCGCTCATAGCACGTTCCAAAGTAACAGCATCTATTCTTTCTTTTTCTTCCTCATCTGAAAGACGTTTTATTTCCTTTGTGATAATGGTTTGAATACCAGTCTCAGTATCGATACCAACAATTTTCTCGACATGAAAGTAAGCCAGCTCTCCGATTTCTGTCATGTCAAGACCATCAATTTCATCTTTAGGATCTACACGGAGTGATAGGCCTGGAACGCGGTTCATGCAAAAGAGAATGATGTATGTAATGAAAAAAGACCACAATGCGCCAGCTGTTGCATCTGCAAACTGATAACCTATCTGTATCCAATTGTGATTCATCCAACCTCCCTTGATTTCAGTTGATCCGTCTAAATGTGCAATATATGACTCTGCAAAAAACCCTGTAAGGACACTCCCACAAAAACCTCCCACGCCATGAACAGCAAATACATCGACAGCATCATCAAAATTGAGCCAATGCTTTAGATGGATAGCTCCATTGCAAAATATTGCACCAAGAAAACCAACGATGATGGCGCATCCAGGTCCAATGAATCCAGCCCCTGGGGTAATAGCGACAAGGCCTGAAACGGCACCCGAACAAAAACCAAGTGCTGAGAATTTACGATGAATACGATAATCTAAAAGTAACCATGTAAGACCACCCACACTAGCAGCGAGATTTGTCACATAGCATGCCATCACTGCACGCAGATTGGCACTAAGGGCACTGGCACCATTAAATCCAAACCATCCAAACCAAAGTAATGCCGTTCCTAGTACAACATTGGATATGTTGTGTGGCTTAAAGTCCTGGTTCTGACCGGTACGCTTACCAAGCACAAGCGCATAACTTAAACTTGAAAAACCAGATGTGATGTGAACAGGCGTACCACCTGCAAAATCTAGGATGCCTAGTTTTGCACTCCATCCATTAGGGTTCCTTAATATAATGAAAATGAAAAATAAATAAATATAGTTGCACTACATAATAAAAGTAAAAGAATACTCAACCAAGTCCAGCAAGCTACAGGATCGTAGACGATGGTGGTCCATATAAAAATAAATACAATTAAGGGCAATAGACGACCACGCTCAGCACCAGAGCCCAGCAAAATACCAGGTGTAATTGACGCAAAAGTGGATTGATATATACAAAATGCTAGATCAGGAATATTGGGAGAACCGATAGAGGGTTCCATCAATACACCTCGAAGGAATGCATTGTCCAGGTTACCAATAAATGGACCGGCTGTTTTGCTAAAGGTCAAGCTATATCCCCATATAAACCATTGAATACTAACAACTACGAGTGAAAACATACAAATCATAATAACTGATAGGGCGTTTTTGCTTCTAGTCATGCCAGAATAAAAGTAGCCTACACCAGGAATCATCAGCCATACTAGTGCTGAACTTATTATTATAAATGCAATGTCTCCAGCGTTATAAGTAGGAGTTGGCGGATCCATTTTTGTAAATATGTGTCTATGAAGAAAACGAAAAAAGAAAAAAAAAAATGAGAAAAGAACCTTAGAAATTAAAAAGATACATCAATACACTTAAATAAATAAATTAAAAAAACTGTTTGTAAGAGGAGGTGCCATATGAGTGGTGTATGAAAGTTTGGATTTTATCAATATGCATATTTTAAAAGGCGCTATCAGGACCCATTCAAAAAGAAAATCTACTAGGCGTTATCAATCAATTGATAATT